>DF357548.1:33590-62275 GCA_000787875.1 Solanum virginianum
TCTTTATTGATATTCTTGCAAAATCGAGATGATTGAGGTCTGACATTTTTGATATTCTTATACTTTTGGGAATGAGTTAGTTCTGGTATTATTGATATTCTTATATTATTGGGATGAGTAAGGTCCAATTTTATTGATATTCTTGCCTACTTGGGACGAGTAAGGTCCAACATTATTAATACTCTTGATTATTGATACATTTATGATGATCTAAAACATGATGATGGATTAGGTATTAGTTGTGACACTCGATATTATTCCTTGAGTACATATGATTATTGTGACTTTCATATATCGGTATTCCTATTTTAATGTTATTTTACATGTTTACATGTATATTTGGGTTTCACCATTGATTATATCTTTTGGTTATTGCTTGTATCAACCCTTAACCCAAGTAGGAGGCAAGGGCATTATGCTTCACATTGGTATCATCTACCTTGACCCGGGCAGGAAGCAAGGGTGAGACTCATACTTCTTGTACCTTGACCACGGGCAAGGTTGTGGCATTCTGATATTACCTTGACCACTGGCAGGTGGCCAGGCGGTGACACACTTGGTATTTGGACTGATGAGTTATGCATCATATTAACATTTATGGTTATATGACATTACGGGTTCTTGAATGTATCTTAGCTCATTATTATTATATATATTTTATTATGTAATAACCTTTTTGGATGTAGGGATAGGACTCATTGTTATTACATTCTTGTTTTGATTTCTCTTACCCAATTGGTTGAACCTACTGGGTATATTTCAGTGTACTCACCCTTACTTTATTTTCCTCCCCATAGATTGAGCATAGGGACCTGCACATGGTAGTTGATCACTCTAGCTGAGTTACTATTCATCCATCCAAATCACAATAATTAGGCTCAGACTCGGAGTCACCATAGATCTTGAGTTTTCCTTTTATTTGCTTTCTATCTCAGACCTGTATCAGATGTTATAAGATAGTTTTGTATTCCTCTTAAGATAGTCGATCATGCCCTATTGTACTTACGTTAGATGTTCTTATACACATGACTCCAAATTTTGGGATTGTCATGATATGTTGAGATGATTTCCACTTTATTTTCCTCTTCTTTTAGTTGCGATCCATTTTCGATCATGAGAAGTTTGGTATCAGAGCACTAGATTTGTTGTGCTCATGAGTCGAGCAAGGTGTCTACTACAGTCTCACAGATCAGTGTGTAGACGTCCACACCCATCTTTGGGAGGCTACAAGATGCTTAATAGGAAAAGCTTTCACATCTTACTTCTATTCGTGTATTGTTTTGCATTACCCATCGATCAGTAGGAGAGCCTGAGATAGTTGATTATCACAACCTAATATTAGCACCTAGACGAGACACAACAAATGGGGAACCCAAAGGGACCCCAATCAAGCTTCTTAACATATCATTACACATCTTTGGTCGCGAAAGCAATAAAATAACAACAATAGATAGAAAAGGGTCATATAGGGCTAAGAGACATCTCTCATATCATAAAATATCAAAAGATTCAAGAGAATCAAGGCTCATAGTATCATTACATAACTTGTCCAACAACATCTCTAAACATAGAACTTAACGGAGGCCAAGACAAACAACCAGGCTCAACCTCAAAGTCAAGCATACAATAAAGATAAAAGAGTCTATACATAGCATAAATGAAGAGAAGTATGTCCTCAAAGTTGAGGACTCACCAACTAGCTTTGAGAGATATTACACTAGCCATGCGGAGGACGAGGATGATCAAGTTGGGCTCCGGTTATTACATGGTAAAATCATGTTGGCATAGAGTATGCATTAATACATTTGAATGTATAAAGTATGTAGGATGCAATGCAATAATAGATAGACATCATAATCACCCTATATAATTAGGCAATAATTGAACATATAACAATATGACATGCATTGATGATACTTGAAGTAAACATGCTTATATATAGAACATATTACATTAGTAGGAATAGACAATAATCATAGACCAAGCAAACTTAGTACCTGGAATCTAAGGTAGACCACCCCTTAGTAGTAATTGAGGAATAAACCTCTCAATTGGTTGATAGCTTACCACCCCCATCTGAGATGATTGAGGTATTAACCCCTCAATTGGTTGATGGCTTACCATCCCCATCCGAGATGATTGAGGTATCAACCCTTCAATTGGTTGATGGCTTACTACTCCCATCTGAGATGATTGAGGCATTACCCTTCAATTGGCTATGCTCGACTCACAACACAATAAATACTTCTCATGTAATCAACACATATATAGCATCCTTTCATCATCATAAAGTCATTTAACTCATATATCAAGCATTAGGGCCTCAACAAATCAAGATACATTAACCAGACATTTTATAAAACACTTGGTGAGTGTGCAATACTAGTGTAAAACCATGCAATTCAAGAGTGAAATCATGCAAGAAAACTTAATGTAATATCACCCACCAAAACTTGGTAATACCCTCATGTAACTTACATTAAAAATCTTTATCAAATCTCAAGATAGATCTAAGATTCATAGCTCAAAACATGCTTAATCAATCACACTTTCAGAAAAAACCAACATAGTTCATAGTCAAGTTCATAATAGAAGACCCATAAGTAAAATCAACTTAGAAACATGTAATTTACGTAAAAAGGAAGCTTAGTCACCATGGATGAAAGGATACAATGGTTGAAACTCACATACCTTGAATTTGGAGAATTATTAATGAAGATTGGAAATGGAGACTTGAAGCTTGAGTGAAATCCTTAAGATCCGGATGAGTTTTGGGACTTGAAATTTGGGGTGAAATATTTGTCTTAAGTATTTGAGAGGGTATTGGGGAATGTCTTGTATAATATAAAGGTAAAATATGGCTAAGTATAGGTATTTTAACGCTTGGAAAGACTTAGGCTTGATGATGTTAATGCTCCAATAAGAAAGCGATCGCTGTCAACAATTAACCTAATCGAAGGTTAGGGTCGAATCCATAGGGAATATAGGGCTTGACTACAAGAATTCACTATCAATATTTTCAAGTATCAATCGCTAAAGTCTCTATGGGTTTTGTTTTGTGATTTAAGAGCAAAAGTAAAATAAATACTATACTATTACGCGAGGAAACACTCAATTTTAGGGACAACTTGGGAATTGTGTTCCTCATAGTTCATCAACTCGATTACCCTAGACAACGTAACAACAACTAAAAATTCGCATGCAAGACGGTAAGTAAGGTTCTTCCAGCCCTCTTATGAAGGTGAAGGTTGAATTTCACCATGGCACGTGGTCGGCAACAATGGTGTACCAACTAATCGTTACCTATTGTCCCAGTCAACCTTCCCTTGATTAGGTTTGGTTGATTAGATGAGAACACATCAATCGAACCCTATCATTTACTTTCTTTTCCCTATTCATCACTACCTTGGTCAGGATCATGATAGTAGGCACGGTTTGGTGTCGACCACCACCAAATAACAATCAAAATGAAGGGAAATAAACAATAGATGCAAAACTCCAATCATAGAAATGCAATAAATCTAGGTCATCTCAAATCAACTACCCGTGGTTTCCACAACCCCAAGCTGTGGGTGCTTAGCTACTCATGGATAAGACAAGACCAATAAAAATGCAAAGACAAGACATAGTTGAGAGTTTTACCTAAAGTAATAAAGAATGATAGCACCACAAGTTGCAAACAAAAAGCTTGATATACTGAGCATGAATACAATATGGGATTTGCACTCCCCAAAAGTGAGTTTTCCAAGAGAAAATGAAAATCTATGCTAAAACCCTAAAATATTTTAGAGAATATTCAAAGGTAATGTTCAATGTTCAAAATCTGGAATCTTCTCAAATAAACCCTAACTTGAAGTATTTATATTAGTTACATATTTAGCCCTAAAAATTATATAGACAAGACAGCTGGCAGCTGGTATGTCTTGTAGGTACGACTCGTAGGGTGACCTACGAGTCGTAATCGAGGTCTCGTACCAGGTGTTTGGCATTTTGTACTCAATTGGTAACTGGTACGAGTCATTCCTTGGGCTACAAATCGTATGCTCCTCTCATAGTCTAGGCCTACAGTGTTTGGTCCAATGTTTTGGCTCTCAGTTTCCTGCTACGATTCCACCTATACGAGTTTTATTGAGACCTATGACTCATAGGGTAGCCTCATAAGGCTGACCTCCAGTTTGTAGATTTCTAATTTTTGCTCTCTATTTTTTGCTCTCTATTTCGAGCCATAAGATCACCCTACAACTCATAGGTGAGCTTGTATGTTCTGTACTTCAGCAAAATCTACAATTTTTCTACAAAATCATGCCAACCTACCTTTTCTACAATAACAACACAAAAACACATAAAAATCATAAAAAGTCGCATTAAGAACTCACAAAATTCCTTTTCTTAGGCATCAAATGTGTTGTATTCTGATAGCACATCAACACCCTTAACTTAGAACTGTTACTTGTCCTCAAGCGATGACTCAATCTAAGCAAACAATAAGAAACACTTTGCAGTTATACTAATGGCATATACATCATTTACTCTAATTTAGGTACCTAACTTTCATTTTCAAAACAAGATTGCAAGGTTACTAAGCAAAATAAAACACAAAGATGCATTTGACAACCCAACTATGATAAGCTAAGGAGCACTAATCATCCACAATCACTAGTATAGTCATATGCTAATCAAGTAGTGCAAAGGCCCTCAAAGAAAAGAAGTCCCTCTTACTCACTCAAAAAGCATTTAGAATTCAGGGACTATGGAAGCATTCTCACTCTTACAAATGAAATTCATACAAAATGACTAACATAATAGGCTTGCCTCTATACTCAATTTTTGAATTGGCGACAAAGTGGATTTGGATCACTTTACGACATAACAGTTTGTAACATAGGCTCATGGGGATTTGGTATAACATTTTAGGCAAGTAGTGACTAAAAGCTATACCTTAACCATGTTTACCAACACTTTTAACAATTTTACTAAATCTACCCTTATTCTCTTATTTCAAGCTTTCTCCTGGTGCCTTCTTTCTCTTTTCAGCTGTGCCTTCTTTCTCTTTTCAGCTATGCCTTATTTCTGAATTCATTTTTGCTAATTTTTTCTCAATTCAAGGCACTTTTCACTTCTTTTTCCTCACCCAGCTCATGATTTTTTTTTTATATTTCTTTCTCTCTTTCCAAACTAATCACCTTATTTTCATTACTTTACCAAAACAAGGGTCACCCTTAACTTAAGCTTTTAGCTTGAGGTGAAGTACACAATATCTAATCCCCAAACTAGGGCCACCATTTGTAGCCATCCTCAACTTAGGCTTTTAGCCTCAATCAATGTTCACATGTTTATGGATAGAATAGGGCCAATATCAAGGTATTTCATCCAACAAGGTTAAGCTACTAAGGTGTTGTAACGACCCCAAAATGTTCCCAAAAATGTGCCTCAAATGCTTAAAATTTTAATTTTCATATATCTCAAAATCTAATTTGTTATTTTAAAATTCTGACTTCATATTTTTGTTCAGGAGGTCCAAATTAAGGGAAAAAAGGTCTAACCTCAATTTTAGAGCAATCTAATCACAATTTCAAATTTTCAAAACTTTAATTTCCAAAGACAGTCAGCGACAGCACCGCTACTTGTAGCTGTCGCGAACATATGTTAATTTGGCCTCTGTGATAGTTTCGCATCACAGACCTATATATTTTGCTGCTTGTGATTTCTATCTTGGTCCAAGGCTTTGGGGTCTTGGGCCTAAGTGTTCCCAACCATGTTTTTACCTATACTTAGCCTTATTTTACCCTCATATCATCCTAAACATTTCCCAATACTCTCCAAAACACTAAGCAACATTTTTACTCCAAAATTTAAGTCCTAAACCCTTATTCCAAGCTAAGGTTCTTCTTCAAGGTTCTTCTTCAAAACTTTAATTCTCCATCTCCAATCTTCACCAAGTTCATCTCTAAGCCAAGGTATATGAGTTTCTTTCATGGGTTGGTTTTACCCATGTACCCAAGCCTCCTTTTTCTAAAATTACATGATTTAAAGTTGATTTACAAATAGGTCTTGATTATGATGAAATTCACTGCACACTATGTTAAAGCTATGTAAAGTTGTGACTGTTTTGCAATGTTTTGAGCTATAAATATTGGATCTATTGTAAGATTTGATAGGGGGTTTTAATGTATATGTCTTGAGGGTGTTGCAAGGTGTTGATTAATGGTTTTGGAATGGATTTTCTTGCATGATTTCATCTCTAAATTGCACAGTTTTACACTACCATTTCACACCCTCTAAGTGTTTGATAAAATGTCCGGATGTAGTTTGTTGAGTAGTTGAAGGTCCAAAGTATAAGATATGATATGAATGACTATATAATGATGAAATGAGCTTATGTATATGATATAATCTGTATAAAGTGTTGCATCAGACCATACTCGATCCGGGGAGACAAGAGCCTGAGTAACCATGTTGGGGGTTTATACTCATCAACCATATGAGGGGTTTATACTTCTTGCCTACTTATGGTTTTATTGCATCCTACATACTTAGTACATTCAGACATACTAATGCATACTCCTTCCTACATGATATCACCATGTAGGGATCAAAGCCCAAGTTGGTCATCCTTCTCCTCCTCATGGCTAGTTCGGTACTACTTAAGCTAGTTGGCGAGTTCTCCACTTCGTTGACCTTAGTATATGTTTCTTTTATTATGTATTGAACACTCTTCTTTACTTTCTATTTAGACTATGAGGGTGAGCCTAGTTGCTTTGTCTTGGCCTCTACTCTTATCTATGTAGTAGAGGTGTTGTTGGACATGCTATGTATCTATGATATGAGCCTTGATTCTTGTTCCTTGATTACGATGTTGTGCAAGCTTTCCCCTTAGTACCATTGCCCCAATTTCTACTCTTTTATGTCATTGAAATACTTCTATGACCAATGATGTGTAATGAAAAGTTAAGAGGCTTATTTGGGGACCCTTAGGGCTCCCTATTCACCGTGTCATGTCTAGGCCCTATTTTGAGCCGTGACAGGTGTCAAGGAAGAACGAGTACATAAGAAGCTCAAACATTTGGAACAAGGGATTCGCTAGCTCATTTGGTAGGATATTTAGGCCGAAATAGGCTCACTAGAAGAACAAAGGCCTAAGATCATTTCCAAATTAACCATATCACCAAACCAGTCTTAGAGTAATAAGGCAAGTTATGAGTCTATACATGATACATAAATGCAACAAAATAAGCTCACAACACATATGACATTGCACACACAATCAAGTATAGACTCACAGGTCATGCTTCCAGCCTCAACTTACCTTTACACTATCAGAACAAACATCACTAGATAATCAAAATGCATGATTGCATCAATATCCAACAATCTCAAAAATTTTGAGGGTACCTAAAATTTTCAAATCATTCAAAAAGCATTTAAAGACTATGTATATGGAAAAAGACCATACTACTATGTATTTACACATTATCTACACTACCTAAACATGTCGGTTCAATAGAAAATTAAAATATCAATCACCTTATTTTTTAAAGACTATGTATATGGAAAAAGACCATACTACTATGTATTTACACATTATCTACACTACCTAAACATGTCGGTTCAATAGAAAATTAAAATATCCACAAGGAAAAAGAAACACGGCAAGAAAACCTTGTGATCAAATAGGGGAAGTTATGGATTAATCCATAACTTCCCACACCCCACCAAAATAGAATACTTTGTCCTCAAAGTAAAGACATGTAGAAAAACCAAAGAATAAAAACATATATATACACATTAAAAACCAACATTATAACACTAACATCCAAAATAAAATAAAAACAACATCCAACATAAAACATTTAAAACAAATCCAAAACCAATATAACGAAAATATTATCCAACAAAAAGATAAAGTATCTATATATAAAAGAAAAGGGCTGGGATCAAAAATCAAATATTGTGGTGCTCAAGCACCGATATTTTTTTGGTCAGCAGGGTCCTGGGTCACGACCATCTCTTAAGCTATCTGGTCGTAGCTTTATATGAGCTACCCTGTCTATGTGAAGTCTGTTACCCCTTATCTCTCTGTATAACTGCCATTAGTATCGACTCCTGCACCACCTCCTCTAGTATCAGTTCCTCCTCCGATGCTGCTAGGTCATCAGGCCTAGGCCTTTTCTGGCTTAACTCTGGGTCATCTGTCTCGAGGGGCCTCTTCTCGTGGGCATGCAGGTGGTCAGCTAACCAATCAAAAAACCTCATCACCTACCAGTGCCACCTCCAGGACTGCAACAGGGGTTACTAACATTTGCAATAAGTCGGCCTTAAACTTGGCCAACTCCTATGTCACTACACTTGTGTTAGCAAGCTGAGCACCCTCAAGCCTCCTCTGGACTATCGTCTCGAATGCATCCACTCGGGCATCTACAGCTCTAACTCTCTCATCTACCAAATCGTGTGTGAATCTATTTACCCTCTCCTCTAAGTCCTGTATAGTTTGGCTGACCCATGGTCTGACCTGAGTTGTTAAAGTATATAGCCTGGACTCCGCTGTAGCCAGCCTGTGCACCAATGCTTGAAAAAAACAATAGAGATAAAAGAATCAACCTGAATAGTGGATGATGTTGGTGCTAGAGTATTGGACGATGCTGTAGACTCTATCTTAGTAGCTAGAAAAGGCTCTATAGTAGCTGGAGTAGTACCGATGGTGGCTGGAATCGGAGGCTTAACAGGGAAAGGATTTGGCATGTCCGAAGGAGCTGCACATGGTAAGGCCATTGGGTTCTTATCAACCTTGATTAGGCTAGGATCCATGGTGTGCAGGGCCTCTACATGTGGGTCCAAGTGAAGGGAGACACGTACCCCTGCCTCATTACACAGTTTTTGTATCAGGATGGGAAAAGGCAATTAGGTCTGATTATGAATCGCCGACTAGCTAGTAGTACAACTCTCTTTAGGATGATCACGTTATCTTGAAAAGTGGGTTTGATATGCCAACAGATAATAGACCACCAGAACTTGGCTTGGAATGAGAGGTGGGATTTCACGATTTGATCAACGCAGTTTGTAACCCACGTCGGCTCAAAACCATCCTTGCATATTTGGCTGGCTATCCACCTAAGCAACACTGTCTTAGTATCCACATTCTTCTCGCTTACCACTTTCCTCATTTTTGCAATTCTATCATCATACTTTGTGGTGGAATGAGGTACTATGTAGTTTGTCCCAAACTGAACCCTTCTGATAGTCTCCTCTGAAATATCAACAACTTCACCCCGCACTAGAACTTCTTGTAACCTTGGCTGCTCTATAGGTTTCTTCCCTCGAGGAAGATCTTGGAGAATTGTGGCATAATAGGCGGCATAAAATTCCCAGACTAGATATAGGGCATAGTTGCCCAACTTTTGTGACAACCAAGCAAGCTTGTGATGGTTGATCTCTACCTCCAAGTCAGGCACTCTACTCAATCCAAAACCATTAAGTCTTAATTCCTCGTGAAATTATTGAACAGGACTTCTGGACCCTTTGGTTTGAACCCTTTGTCATATATTTTCTGCATGCTTGGAATACACCATCTGGTATTTTTGGGGTCTGTGGAAGTGACACTAGCAGTAGGATCAATCGGAGGTTGAGACTCAGTCCCCTCAAGTTGGGTATGCGATGCCTCAATGGACCCCGACTCTGAAAGTGAGAGGCCATCATCCGACCCGTCTTCATTGCCCTCCTCTTCAAACTAAGAGGGACTAGTGACTTCCATCAGTATTAGTGTAGCATGGGCTCGAGTCTGAGGCATATTTGCCTCGAGATCTATTCGAACTTTGTGACCTTCCACAGAGCCCTCAGATTTTTCATCATCAGATGGGTGATCCCTCAACCATCTTCCCAGAGCTTAGTAGCTTCTTTTCTAGCCTTTGGAGCTATATAACTTAAAAATTCAACCCCAAAAATATTAATTGAGCACTATAGTGTTTGAAATAGATAGAAACTACAAAGACAAATTAACAATAGTAACCTAAACACTAAAAGAAAACTCAAACACGATGCACGGATTCAGCTGCAAATTTACAGGTATCAGGCATAGGTACGACTCGTAGAAAGACCTACAAGTCGTACAAGAGCCTCATAGTGATAAGGTACCTGGAAGATGACATTCTGGTCACAGATACGAGCCTTAGGTATGACTCATAGGATGACCTACGAGTTGTAGTCTGGGCTTATAGTCAGGAATAGGATACCATTTAAAATAAGGCAGATCCTATGAGTCCCTCACTACGATTCATAGTGGGCACTATGAGTCATAGGTGGGTCTCATACGGTAAGTTTTAAGGAACCTCAAGTGATTGGTGGCCACCCATAAGGGGCCACTACAACCCGTAGGGTGGCCTACGACTTGTAGTGGTCCTTGTGGCAGAAAACAAAACCCACCTGTGGTGCCTACAACCTTCTCACAAGAACCAAGGATCATGCAAAACAAAATTTAAACAACATCGAAGTAGTATATCATCACAGACACACAATTAAAACTACTATGAATTATTTCAAACAACCAACTAGTACCCCTTAATTAAACAACAATCCCCAATTACTTTTACGAAATACCTAAGATTAATTAGTCTCCAAGACATAATCATCAACAACAATACAAAAAAATGGAGATTCTAAGAGAGTTCACAATAATTTCAAACATGGGTATTATGAACTAGCATATTTGCACATACCAATATTCCATATTTCAGCGCCGACATGATTTTGAAAAATGATCACCCCAATAATCATGCATTAAACTCAAATGATCAGAATGTCAACATTACAACCACGCAACAAGAGCAATCATACTATTTAAAATCATGCTAGGGAGTTTAACAGGTCCAAACCTTAATTCTCATGCTCATATAATCATTTTCTCATGTGTGCACTCACTTCGATCGAAAAATTAACATTCATTCAACAATATTCAAGGATCACAACAAGAGTGTACCCAACGTAACCATGAAAACTTACCAAATGAGTGAATGAATATCAACGAGATATAATGAGAGAACAAAGAGAAAGCCAATACCCTAGTGATGCTTTGCTAAAAAACACGTTGGATTCTAGTGGGGGTTGATGGGAAATTAAGTCGGGGAAGATGAAAGGAGTTATGTGGAATCTTTGGGGGAGGGGGGAAACAACCATTTAAAATGGGGAAATTAAGGGTCAATTAATATTTGACCTTTTATATACCAAACTGGGTCATCTTTAAAAATTCTATTGATTAGGTCTACAAGACCCTGACTACGAGTCGTAGGGTGTCCTACAACTCGTAGGTTCTTATCTCGTAGCATACCCAACACTTACAAAAATTTAGAATTCATACCTAGGTACTATGAAGCCCACTTACGACTCATAGAGGGCCTTACGAATTGTAAGATTGGCTCGTGGTGTGTGTGAACTTTTAATACTCACTGTTTCCCTCAACGAGACATGACTATGAGTCATAGAGTTAATTACGATTCATAGGCCTGCTTGTAGAGACTATTCCATATGCTATTTTCTTCAACTCTTTAGGTTTTGGTCAGTTCCTGCAAATCACACTTAAAGATATACCAATGTCTAGAATAATACAACTGATACAATGTCTCAACACATCAAAACAAACATCAAACTACTACCTAATAATTTAAAAAAATGACATAAACCTAAGCAGTCCAAAAATATAAGAGATACTTGGGTTGCCTCCCAAGAAGTTCCTTGTTAAACGTCGCGGCTCAACTTTGTCACCATGAGTACTCAGAATTCCTCATTGGTTGATGGAGTCTCATCTTTACTCCTCTGGCCCCTTCTCTAATCACTTTGCACAAGTTCTAATCATGTTGTTAGTTGCTCAACCCTGTCATCAAGTCTCGATCTTGCCATTGATTGTTGGTCCACCTTCTAGTTCACCTTGATAACATCAAACTTTATCTCCTGTACAACCTATTCTTGTTCATTAGTTTTTACAAGCACTTGCTCAAGCATACACTCAATCCTTAAGAGTTTATTAGTGATGCATTGCTGGTTTGGTAACCTGAGCCAATTAGGTGTATTTTTTTTTCTGGTAGTACTTGGAGTTCCCTCGGATGTACTAGTGGATGACACTAGCTTCTTTTGTAGTGGTTGATAAACTTGCGTGATAGCAGACAACTTATCCATGTATTTGGTAATTTCGCTGAATAGTTGCCTCAGAAATGCCTAACACTCCCCTCTGAATAAGGCATCAGCATGTCCTTGTTGTTCAGAGGTTAGTGCTTGGTAGAAGCTAGCCACAAGTTCATCGTCAATCAGACAATGGTTTCTATTCATCGCCAGGCACTTCTTATGCCTTTCCCAAGCTGCGACCAGAGATTCTCTTGGCACCCTTTTAAATTTGTAGATGTTATTCTATAGCTCTTGCTTGTTGGGCCCCTTATAAAAGTTCAGGAGGAAAACTCTCTGCACCTACCCCCCAGTTAGAACAAACATCAGGTGGGAGAATTGACCACCATTCAACAGCTTCACTCTGGAGAGTCGTGGGGAAAGCTTGAAGAGTCATGGTCTTCCAAGTAGGATGTCTTGTCCTAAGAACCCCCCTCAGTGTTTGAGTAAAATGTTGCAAGTACATTTGAGGGTCTTTGGACTCTTGCCCGTAGAACAGGACACGTCTCTGTAAGGTTTTCAACAAATTAATTATACCGTAGAGCTTTTGTTCGGTCATGGTGCCAACCAACCTGCACTTAAAATCAACTAACAAAAACAAAAATAAAAGTAAAATACAAGAGAGTCTAGAAATTAATACTTGAACTAACTAATAGTGAAATCAAGTCAAAACCTGTGCCATAATTTTTGATGATGTTCATGCTCCAATAAGAAAGCAATTGCTGTCAACAATTAACCTAACCTCTTGTTTAGGCATTAAATGTGTTGTATTCTGATAGCACATCAAGGCCCAAGTCCTAGAAGACTTGGACTGAGATAAAATCATTGGAAACAAAATACACAAGTTCATGACATAGACGTATCCTGGAGGCAAATTTTACACTGGTCCACGATGAAATTGTGTCGCGATACCATTGCAAACAGACATTGGATAAGGGATTTTTGGAAAATTGAAATTGTAATTCGATTGCTCTAAAATTAGGGTTAGGCCCTTTTCTCACTCTATTTTTCCCCTTGATAAAAAAATATGAATTTGGATTTTCAAATCACACACTGATTTTGAGGTATAGGGAAATTATGATTTTGGGCACTCCCAAGGCACATTTTCGGGCACTTTTTGGGGTCGTTTTAATATCTCCCCCTTAGGAACATTCATCTTTGAATGTCAAAGAAGCATAGATAAGAAGAGTAATCATGATGAAATCAGCCCCAACAAGAATGTAGCAATATACTTAAATACCATTTTCAAAAATGTCAACATAAGTGTTAAAATCACTATGAGCTTTGTCAACATAAACATGAATGCATGCAAATGACATAGGGGCTGAAACATAAGACTTGAAATCACATAGGAGACATAGGATTAGTACCTTAGGCTTGAGTAGATTTGAAGAGACATTGATATCTCTTTTGCATGTCCATTTCGGCCTCCCATGTAGTACTTTAGACTTATTGATTCCTCCAAAGGACCTTAGTGAAAGCCACATTCTTGTTCCTTAGCCTCTTCACTTGCCTATCCAAGGTCTCTATTGGAACCTTCTCATAAGTCAAGTTGTCTTCAACAACACCCACAACATCCAATGGGACAATAGCATTCGGATCACCTACACATTTCCTTAACATGGATACATAAAACACCAAATGAACTAAGTCCATTTCACTAGGCAACTCCAACTCATAGACTACCTTATCAATCCTCCTCAACACCCTATAAGGAGCCATAAATCTTGGACTTAATTTACCCTTCTTACCAAAATGAACCACACCCTTCATGGGTGACACCTTCAAATATACCCAATTACCAACATTAGATTCAAGCTCTCTTCTCCTCACATCAGCATAAGACTTTTGACGACTTTGGGCTATTTTCAACCTCTCTCTAATCAACTTTACCTTCTCCATAGCCTCAAAAACTAGATCCGAACCTAGCAAAGCCATTTTTCCTACTTCAAACCACCCAATCAGTGATCTACAACGTCTACCATAAAAGGCCTCAAAAGGAGCCATACCAATGCTAGAATGATGCCTGTTGTTATAAGCAAATTCAATCAATGGAAGATTATCATCCCAACTACCCTTAAACTCCAAATACAAGCCCTAAGCATATCCTCAAGAGTTTGGATAGTTCTTTCGGCTTGGTCATCCTTTTAAGGGTAAAAGGTCGTACTAAGCTTTACCTTGGTCCCAAGACCCCTTTGGAAGGATCTCCAAAAGTGCGATTGAGGTACAAACACATCTGTTTGAGGGTGAAAGATCGTACTAAGCTTTATCTTGGTTCCAATACCTCTTTGGAAGGACCACTAAAAATGAGAAGTGAATTGAGCACCACAATCCGATATGATAGACAAGGGCACCCCATGCAATCGTATGAACTCATGAATGTATAATTTAGCATAGTCTTTGGACCTACAAGTAGTTTTAAACAGTTGGAAATGAGCCGACTGTCATTCTATCAACCACAACCCAAATAGAATCAAAACCCCTTCTAGTCTTAGGTAACGCAACCACAAAATCCATGTTAATTTCCACCCACTTCTAAGTATGAATCTTTACATCTTGGGTCAGGCCACCCAACCTTTGGTGCTCGGCTTTGACTTGTTGGTAACTATGAAAACTGAATACAAATTAGGCAATCTTGTTCTTTATACATCCCCACTAAAACACATCACTCAAATCTTTATACCTCTTTGTATAACCGGGGTGAATGGAATAGGAAGAATTATAAGCATCATTAAGAATTATCTTTCTCAAATCATCAACACAAGGCACATATAACCTACCTTCGTACCTAAGGGAACCATCTCCCCCTTGGGAGAAAACCTACACCTTGCCCTCTTTCACCAAGGCCTTCAATTCTAATGAGGAAAGGTCAAGATCTTGCTTTGCTTTTACCTCATCAACCAAGGAAGACTTTGAACCATCAATAACCACTATACCACCATTATCAGCCTTTCCAACCTAACCCCCAATCAAGCCAAACGATGAACCTCCCTAGCCACTTCCTTGCCCCTATCATCAACATGAGATAAGCTACCCATCAACACCCTACTCAAAGCATCCACCACAATATTAGCCTTACCGGGATGATAATGCATTCTCATATCATAATCCTTGAGAAGTTCTAGCCATCGTCGTTGTTTAAGTTGAGATATTTTTGAATGAACACATATTGGACACTTTTATGATTGGTGAACATATCAACATGCATCCCATATAAATAATGATGCCAAATTTTCAAAGAAAATACCACGAAGGCCAATTCTAGATCATGGATAGGATAATTCTTTTCATGCACTTTGAGTTTTCTAGAAGCATAGCCTATCACGTTACCATTTTTCATCAACGCACAACCCAAACCAATCCTGGAGGCATCACAATACACAACAAACCCTTCCAACCCTTCTGGTAAAGACAAGATAGGAGCGAACACAAGCTTATCCTTCAAGGTTTGAAAACACTTTTAACCCTCATCAGTCTACACAAACTTAGCCTTCTTTTGAGTCAACTTAGCCATGGGAGAAGTAATAGAAGAGAACCCATTCACAAACCTCTGGTAGTAACACACTAAGCCCAAGACACTTCTAATGTCCGATGAGATCAATGTTCTAAGCCAATTTCTAATGACATCTATCTTATTAGGGTCCACCTTAATACCATCCCTTGACACCATATGACCTAGAAAGACAACTTCTTTCAACCAAAATTCATACTTCTCATATTTAACATACAACTTCTCTTCCCTTAACCTTTGTAGCACTACCTTCAAATGAGTCACATGGTCCTCCTCACTATGAGAATAGAGCAAAATATCATCAATGAAAACCACCACAAGCAAATTAAGGTAGGGTTTAAAAACCCTATTCATAAGATCCATGAACATAGCCGGTGCATTGGTCAACCCAAAAGATATAACCACAAATTCATAATGTCCATACCTAGTCTGAAAGGCCATCTTGGGAATGTCACACTCCCTCACCTTCGCTTGATGATACCCTAACTGAAGATCAATCTTAGAGAAGTGACTAGCCCCTTGAAGTTGGTCAAACAATAACTCCTTCAACTTTGCCGGGGCCATATGGTAAGGGGAAATAGAAATGGGTTGATTATCGGGAAGGGGCTCTATACCAAAGTCTATTTCCCTTTTGGGAGGAGCACCAGGAAGGTCATTTGGAAAGACATCAAGGAACATTTACAACCGGAATCAACTCTATAGAAAGGATTTTGGACTCTACATCCCTAACCCTCACAAGATGATAAAGACACTCATTAGAGATCAACTTATGGGCTTTAATGTAAGAGATAAACCTACCCTTGACCACCACATCATGACTCTCCCACTCAAGGACAGGTTCATTTGGGAATTGTAATTTAACCCTATAGGTTTTACAATCAATAGAGGCATAATATACATACAATAATCCATCCCAAGAATGATATCAAAATCAGCCATATCCAACTCAACAAGATCACAAGACAAAATTTTATGCAAGATGCAAACAACATAATTTCTATAGACCTTCGTAGCAGCAATAGATGCACCAATAGTGGTAGACACCTTATAAGACTCACACAACTATTCAGGCTCAACATGAAACTTTTAGGCAATAAGAGGAGTAATAAAAAAAAGAGTAGCATCCAGGTCTATCAAGGCATAAACATCAAAATCTAACACTTTTAACATACTGGTGATGACATTAGGCACCTCATCAACTCCTTGTCTCCTATGGAGAGCAGAAAACCTATTGTACCTTGGGGCACCACCTTGTTGGCCTTCTCTAACTAAAGGAATTGCATTAGCACCCCGGCCTTGAGGACGAACATCTTTACCCTTGTTGCTATTTCGTGGACAATTAATCATCTTGTGGCCTAGTTTCCCACAACCAAAACAAGTATTGGTATCCCTCAAGCATGGGCCATCATGACCCCTACCACACTTTAGACACACAAGTCTAGGCATCACACCACTATCATCTTGGGGTCTTGGGTAGTCATTAGCAAACCTCCTACTAGGAGCATGAGAAGACCCTTGACCTTGATTAAACTGACCACCTTTGGGACTTTGGAACTTGCCATCAAAATGGGCCCTCTTGGCCTCATGACCCCTTCTCTTCCTTAATTTCTCCCCCTCTATTTTCTCAGCATAAGTCATCAAGTGGGATAAGTCTATGTCACTAATCAACATAGTGAACCGACACTCCTCACTCACCAAGTCGGATACACTCATCACAAACTTGTTCATTCTTGACCTTGGATTAGCAACCTAGTGTAGAGCATATTTAGTGAGTTGGTTGAACTTGAGGGAATACTCCCTCACACTCATGGATCCTTGCTTCAAATTCATAAACTCCACCATTTTGGCCTCCCCAAGCTTAAGAGGGAAAAACCAATTGAGGAAAACTGCCTTAAACTCCTCCTATAGAAGCATATTGTTATTCCTCTTCTCCTCTTTCCATTGAGTGTACCATATTTAAGCCACCCCCTTGAGTTGGTTAGCCGCCAACTTTGCCTTCTCTTCTGACCTCACACCTATAATAGCCAAAACTTTGTATAACTCATCAATAAATTCTTAAGGGTCCTCATCCACCTTAGACCTATTGAACTCCGGTAGGTTCATCCTCATAACATCCCTCACCCAAGATGCTAGAGTAAGAGCATGAGGGGCTTGGGACCCTTAGTTGTCTTGATTAGCAACAACTTGAGCTATCAAAGTGAGAGCATCTTGGAGCTCACCATGAGCCGATTGTTCCTCAGGTGTGCGAGCTCTTTTTCCTCTTGTGTTAGGCATGATCTGGTATAACAAAGAACAATGATAGAGGGGGGGAGGGAAACTTTACCTTAACTTCTATAGCATGACATAGAGTAAGAAAAAAGGAAATATTTCCTAAAACGTCTCATAGCCTCTTACTCGTAGTTGTGGTGCACAACACAATCATAAATAAGACTATAATCGATGTGGTATGTTAGATGCCAAGGAACATTAAAAATCTAGTGCTCTGATACCAAGTTTTTCATGTCCCAACCTAGGGCCTAGATGTGACATGGAGAATGGGAAATCCGAAGGGACCCCAATCAAGCCTCATAACTTATCATTACATATTCTTGGTTGCAGAAGCAATAAAATAACAACAATAGATAGAAAAGGGTAATATGGGGCTAAAAGACATCTTTAATATCATAAAGTATGAAAAGAGTCAAGAGAGTCAAGGCTCATAGCATCATTACTTAACTTGTCCAACAATACCTCTAAACATAGAACCTAGCAGGAGCTAAGACAAATAACTGGGCTCACCCTCAAAGTCAAGCATACAATAATGAAAAGATAGTCTATACATAGCATAAATGAAGAAAAGTATGTCCTTAAAGTTGAGGACTCACCAACTTGCTTTGAAAGATATCACACTAGCCACGTAAAGGAGGAGGATAATCAAGTGGAGATCCAGTTCCTACATGGTAACATTATGTAGGCATTAAGTATGCATTAGTATGTTTGAATATGGGTAGGATGCAATGCAACAAATAGATAGGCATCATAATCAACATGCATAATTAGGCAATAAATGAACAAATAACAATATGGCATGTATGGATGATACTTGAAGTAAACATGCTTATATATAGAACATATTACATTAGTAGGAATAGACAATCATCATAGACCAAGCAAACTTAGTTCTTAAAATCTACGGTAGACCACCCCATAGTAGTGATTGAGGAATTAACCCCTCAATTGGTTGATGGCTTACCACCCCCATTCGAGATGATTGAGGTATCAACCCCTCAATTGATTAATGGCTTACTACCCCCATCCGAGATGATTGAGGTATCAACCCCTCAATTGGTTGATGGCTTACCACCCCCATCCAAGATGATTGATACATCACTCGTCAATTGGCTATGGTCAACTCACAACACAATAGATACTTCTCATGGAATCAACACATTTATAACATTCTTTCATCATCATACAACCACTTAACACATATGCCAAGCATTAGGACTTCAAAAACTCAAGATACATTAACCGAACATTTTATCAAACACTTGGTGGGTGTGCAATGCTAGTGTAAAACCATGAAATTCAAGAGTAAAATCATGTAAGAAAACTTAATGTAAAATCACCCACCAACACTTGGTAATACCCTCATGTAACATACATCAAAACCCCTCATCAAATCTCAAGATAGATCCAAGATTCATAGCTCAAAACATACTTAAACAGTCATACTTTCACAAAACCCCAACGTAGTTCATAGTCAAGTTCATAATAGAAGACCCATAAGAAACATCATCTTAGCAATATGTAATTTAGGTAAAAAGGAAGCTTGGGCACCATGGGTGAAAGGACCCAATGGTTTAAACCCACATACCTTGACTTTGGAGAATTATTAATGAAGATTGGAAATGGAGACTTGAAGCTTGAATGAAAACCTTAAGATCCGGATGAGTTTTTGGGACTTGAATATTAATGAAGATTGGAAATAGAGACTTAATGCTTGAGTGAAATCCTTAAGATCCGGATAAGTTTTGGGACTTGTAATTTGGGTGAAATATTTGTCTAAGTGTTTGAGAGGGTATTGGGGAATTCTTGTATGATATGAAGGTAAAATATGGCTAAGTATAGGTATTTCATACATGGCAAGACATAGGCCCATGACCCCAAAGCCTTGGACCGAGATAAAATCACTGGTAACAAAATACACAGTTCCATATCTGCTCCGCGATGTAGAACTATCACAGAGGAAAATTTTACACTGGTATGTGATAGAGGCACATCGCAGTACCATCGCAGATCGACACTAGATAAGGGATTTTTGGAAAATTAAAATTGTGATTTGGTTGCTCTAAAATTGGGTTAGACCTATTTTCCACTTAATTTTTCCCCCTGATCAATAATATGAAGTCAGATTTTTGATATCATGCACAAATTTTTAGATATATAGAAATTATGATTCTGAGCACTTTCAATACACATTTTTGAGCACTCTTTTGGATCATTTCACTGATGTGGCTCCCACTCAAGGACAAGACAGAGTTCAAGATAGGGTCAACGATCGAGGGATTGCTAGAGGTATAACTTCACCTATGGGGTAAACTAGATTGACTTCTCTAGAGCCTACTTATGAGTAGTGGGGCCTACAGATCCTATTCCACCGCCCACAACTCTAGAGAATACATCCTTGGTTCGTGAGTTACTTTTGAGGGTATTGGCTTGGTTGGATAGAGCACCTTTTGCCCAAGCTACTATCAATGTACCAATTTGTACAACACTAGTTAGTCCTTCTATAGCTTCATCTAAGCAAGCCATGATTTATGTTGGTCTTTTTTCAGTTCTAGGAGATTCTCCCATGGCTGCTATGGTTCTGCCCCCGATTTATGTTGGTCTTTCTTCAGTTCTAGGAGATTCTCCTATGGCTACTATGGTTCTACCCTAGACATCTAGGCTAAGATCAGGATCTCAATTTCAAAGTTTGATGGTTGATCTATCTATTGCACCACCCTTATTTATGGTGCCATCATTTTCTGCCATCCCAACCATGTCCATAATAGAGCAGAAAAGCTTTGAGAGAGTTATGCGGTTGTCTCCTCCATAATTTGATTACACCCCTGATGGTAGAGCCTATGATTTTCTATTAGCATATCAGGACCAATTGTGTAACTTGGCTATTCTTGAGTCATATGGTGTTGTCTACACTTTATATCAGTTCCCCGACCTTGCCAAGGAGTGGTGGAGGCCAGGTATAGCTTATAGACCTATTGGATCTCCAACTATGACTTGGGGGTAGTTGATAGAGATATTTTTAGAGAGGTTCATGTCGTACAGTTTCCAAGACAGCCGTCAGGATAAGTATGATAGGCTATAACACAGTTCTAGGCCTGTTTCTAACTATAAGGGTAGATTTTATACATTGTCCAGATATGCCTTGTCCAGTATTCCTACTGAGTTTGAGAGAATTCGATGGTTCGCCAAGGGTTTGGCAGGGAATCTTCAAGAGGCTATAGCTTCTTTGGTGTTGGCTGGAGGAACTTTTTAGAGTTTTATGGATCACGCTCATATAATAGAGTGCATTAGGCATGATAAATAGGGTGCCGAGAAGAGATTCTGTCAGCATGGTTAGTTTAGTGCACCCTACCTCGTAATAGAGGATTTCAGAGATAGGGCCATCAGGGCAGGTCACTCTAAGTATCTCTTCTAGCATCTGATTGTGGCATCAGGTCTAGGCCTACTCAGACAGGTCATGATAAATCCCTTGGTTCAGCAAGACATAGTGGTTCTTTGGCATAATCATCTTAGCGGTGAGACCCCAAGGGTTGTTATATTTGTGATGAGGTTGGGCACTTCGCGAACCATTGTCCATATCGAGTGTTTCCTACTTAGACTTCAGGACCTCAGACAGCAGCTAGAGATACCTCTTAAGGCATGAGGGGTGGTGCTAGAGGAGGTCGTGGTACATGGAGAGGTAGAGCCCATGGAGGTCTATAGGCTAGTGGTGGTCAAAAAGTTTGTTATGCGATCCAAGATAGAGCTGAGGCAGAGGCTTCTAATGCAATCATCGTAGGTATATTTCGATGTCCCATCATTCAACTTCAGTTTTATTTGGTCCAGGCTCTACTTATTCTTGTGTTTCATACTATTTTTCTTTTGATATTGATATTATGTGAGCCTTTTGTCGAGCCTATATATGTATCCACCTCGGTTGGTGAATCTTTAGTGAACAATTTGGTATATCGGGGTTGTGTCATGACTTTTACGGGGAGAGATACTATTGCTAATCTGATATTGTTGGATATGGTAGACTTTGATGTGATATTAGGTATGTACTAGTTATCACTTTATCATGCTATTCTTGACTGTCATGCGAAGATCATGACCTTATCTTGGCCCGACTTGCATGAGTTGATGTGGATTGGAGCACCTAATTTCTTACCCGACTTGCATGAGTTGATATGGATTGGAGCACCGTATTCCTATCTTAAGGGTGTTATTTCTTATATGCATGTTTGTTAGCTGATAGGGAAGGGGTGATTTGCATTTTGACACATGTTCGGGCTGTTTCCCTGGAGCCCCCATCATTGGAGAATACCATGGTTTCTAGAGAATTTATTGATGTCTTCTCTACTGATTTGCTAGATTTTCCACCCAATTATATTGACTTTGCTATTGATATAGAGTCGGGCACTAAGCCTATATGTATTGCCCATTATCGAATAGCTTTGGCTGAATTGAAGAAGTTGAATGAACAATTAGAAGATTTGTTAAAGAAGGAATTTATTCATCTGAGTGTGTCTCCCTAAGGCGCTCCCGTATTATTTGTGAATAAGAAGGATGGTACTATGCAAATGTGTATTGATTATCATCAACTTAACAAAGTAACCATCAAGAACAAATATCCCTTGCCCTATATTAATAATATTTTTGACTAGTTGCGCTATGTCTTGGTATTCTCCAAGATTGACTGGAGGTCCGGGTTCTATCAGTTGAGAGTTTAAGAGTCTAACATCCAAAAAGTAGCTTTCAAGATCCTTTATGGGCATTATTAGTACGTGGTTATGTCATTTGGGTTGACTAACAACCTCTTCAATTTTATAGAGTTGATGAACTGAGTGTTCAAGCCCTATTTGGACATCTGTGATTGTTCATAGATGATATCTTGGTTTAGTCTAAGAGTAAGGCTGATCATATTCAGCACTTAAGGACCGTACTTCAAAGATTGAGGGAAGAGAAGTTCTATGTAAAGTTCTCAAAATATGAGTTTTGGCTCGATTCTGTTGTATTTCTTGGTCATGTTATGTCGAAAAGGGTGTTATAGTCGATCTGGCTAAGGTAGCAGTTGTTTGTAAGTGGGCTAGGCCTACTTTTGTGACTGAGATCCACAGTTTCCTTGGTTTAGTGGGGCATTATCAGCGTTTTGTTAAGTGTTTATCATCTACAGCTGCCCCATTTACTAGATTGACTCAGAAGGCTGTGGCATTGCAATGGTAGAATGACTATATAGTGAGCTTCCAAAAGCTCAAGAATTTGTTGACTTTAGCACCTATTTTTGCTTTACCCTAGGAAGGAGTTCCATTTGTGGTATATTGTGATACTTATAGCATGGGTTCAGGTGGTGTATTATACAAAGGATAAAGGTGATAACTTATGCTTCTAGACAGCTGAAAGTGCATTAGAGAAATTACCCCTACCTCTGACTTAGAGTTGGTTGCTATTGTGTTTGTGTTGAAGTTATGGTGACATTATCTTTATAGGGTGCATTGTGAGATCTTTACCGATCATCGGAGTCTCAAATATATCTTTTCTCAACCTAATTTGTACCTGAGACAATGTAGGTTGTTGGAGTTGCCTAAGGACTATGATGACTCTATTCTACATTACCCCAGGAAGTCCAATGTGGTGGCAGATGGCTTAAGCCGAAAGGCTACTAATATGAGGAGTTTGGCATTCTTGAGGGCTGAGGAGATACCCTTAGTGTTAGAAGTTCAATCTTTTGCTAGATAGATGGTCCATTTGGACATTTCTCCTCCTTAGAGTACTTTGTCCTTTGTTGAGGCTAGAGTGGATTTGAGTTCATCTTTTCACCCTTAGAATGATGGTCAGTCAAAGTACACTATTCAGGTTTTGAAGGATATGCTTAGGGCCTGCATGATTGATTTTGGAGCCCGATAGGACAAATATTTACCATTGACAGAGTTTGCATATAATACCAGTTACCATTCCAGTATCCATATGGCACCATTTGAGGCCTTGTATGGCCGCATGTGTACATCACCCATCGGATGGTTTGGTTCAGGCTTAACTAAGATATTGGGTATTGATTTTCTTCACGATGCCATGGATTGAGTCGGCCTGATATAGAGTAGACTTTGACAACCCAGAGTCGCTAGAAGAGTTATACTGATAGGAGGGTTAGGCTTCTTGAGTTCTCTGTTGGTAACAATGTTTTGCTAAAAATTTCACCCAAGAAGGGTGTGATGAGATTTGGGAAGAGGGGCAAGCTCAATCCCAGATTTGTTGGCCCATTTGAGATTTTGAGGAGAGTTGGTGAGGTGGCATATGAGTTGGCCTTGCCACCTAGATTATCAATTGTTCATCCTATTTTCCATGTCTCCAAGCTTCGCCGATACATTCCTGATGAGTGTCATGTGATTTCTTATGATTCTATTGAGTTGGGTCTATTTTTGTCCTTCAAAGAGGAGCCTATAGCTATATTAGATAGGCAGGTCTAGAGATTGAGATCCAAAGATATACCTTCTGTGAAGGTTCAATGGTGGCATTTTACTGTTGATGAGGCTACTTGGGAGTTAGAGTTTGACATGCAGGCCAAATACCCTGCCTTTTTGAGGTTTCAGGTACTCTTTTTTCTCCTATATTTAAGGATGAACATTATTTTTAGTGGTGAATGATGTAATGATCTGGTTGGTCATTCTTTGCCTTATTTGTCAAAATTACTATCTTACCATTTCGTAAGTTATTTTAGGCCTAATTTGAACTCTCTCTATGGTTGGAATTGAAATCCTGAGTTTTAAAAGTTTAAGATACGAGCTTAGGCATTTTTGAAAAATTAACTAATTGAAAAAGTGAGTTCTTGTACCATTCTGAGTTTTGAGTGTCGAATTGGAGATCTATTGATTTCATTAGCTCTAGAACGCCATAAATGAATTTGAGTTAACATGATTTTTTTGGCCCAAAGTTGTGATTTTAGTCATTTTCAAAACCAAATCAACATTCGGAGTTTAGAAGCTCGGATAAAAATTTTGACAATTCCAGTGGTTCTGGATGGTGAAGCTAATATTGGAAATGGTCTCGAAATAATTTTTGGAGTTGCAGAGGGCAATTTTGGTATATTGAGTTTTAAACTAGTTTTATTGGGTGCATTGGTAAATGTGATAAGGAGGCCTTGAAATTGATTTCTGCTGATTCTATTGAGTCTGGATCACTGTTTCTGGAATAGTTAAGGCCTATGAAATTCTGATTCTGGATGAGTTTTGAGGGTCTATTCGAAGTAGGCAATTAGACTAGGCATTGATAGTTTTACTGATGTCTGGTGCCGGTGTTATTCCTTCTCCGCATTTGCAATGAAGCCTCCATATTCATGGAGGTCTAGTGAGCTTATCTCCGCGTTCACAGAGGGCTGGTCCGTATTCGTTAAGTGTACACATATGTGAGTGGCCCTCTCCCTTTTGCTCTCTACATTTGTGGGTTCATCTCCGCGATCGCGAAGGTCTTTTTGACAGTCATCTCTGCGTTTGCGGGACCCCACCCATATTTGCAGAGAACAGTTTGTAACTACGCCATATTAAAATTGAAAAACACCATTTTTAATCCATTGTCAAACTTGCAAGCTTTTTGAAGTGATTTTGAAGAAAGGTTTTTGAAGATTTTTTTTGGGGTAAGTATTTCTAACACTATTCTAAGTATTTTCCATAAGTTTTCTTTTGATTTTATATTTAATTTCATGATTTTCAATGTCCAGAATTGAGGATTTTTAGACTATAATTTTCAAACTTTAAATGTTAATTTCTAATTCAATTTAAGCTTGATTTTAATGGGATTTTTACCCATGAACTCCATTTTTCGTGTAGACTTGATTTTAAAGTTATGTTTTAGATTCAAGAACTTTGGATTTTAGCCTTGAATTTGACCATTTTGCCTCTAAGCCTAATTTATACCAATATAGGTATCAAAATTCTCCTTTCGTTGAGTAGTGTCTATTGTTAATAGTGGTTGATCAAATAGGGATCATTTGTGGATTGAGTTGATTAAAAGGTTGTTCGAGTGCAGTTTTGGCATTTAGGTAACTCCGACTAACCTTTTGGGATTGGATTTGAGTTATTGATCATGTTCATGTGATAATTGTGAGATTTAGATGGATAGTTGTGTAACTGAGTTGATGTATTTGCATAATGATAGAAAAGTTATTCCAGTTGTGCCGAATTATGATATAATTTTGATCCTATTGATGAACTAAGATGAAATATGATGGAATGATGATGACTTGAGATTAAATGTGACTAAAGGAGACTTGTGAGACTAACTAGGAGGTGTTAGGTCCAGTATTATTGATATGCTTGTATTAATTGGTACGAGTAAGGTATGGTATTATTGATGTTCTTGCATAATCGGGAAAAGTAAACTTGTATACTTGGGGACGAGTTACATCCGATATAATTGATATTATTGTATTATTAGGACAACTAAGGTATGGATTTATTGATATTCTTACATACTTGGGACAAGTAAGGTTCGATATTGTTGATACACTTGACTATTCATACAATTATGATGATAAAAAACATGATGACGGTTTGGGCATTAGTTATGACACTTGATTTTATTCCTTGAGTACATATGATTATTCTGAGTTTCATACATCATTTTTCCTATTTTAATGCTGTTCTATATCTTTACATGAATATTTGGGTTGCAACATAGATTACATCTATTCTTTGTTGCTTGTATCATCCTTGACCCGAGTAGGAAGCAAGGGCATTATGCTTCACATTGGTACCACCCCCTTAACCCAGGCAGGACGCAAGGGTGAGACTCATACTTCTTATACCTTGACCACGGGAAGGTGGCAAGGGTGAGACTCATACTTCTTATATCTTGATCACGGGTAGGTGTCACCGACTCGACATCGTGATATCTCTTGACCACGGGCACATGGCAAGGTTGTGGCATTCTGATTTTACTTTGACCACGGGCAGGTGGCAAGGCTGTGACACACTTAGTATTTGGATTGATGAGTTGTGCATCATATTCATATTTATAGTTATATGACATTATGGGTTCTTGAGAGTATCTTAGCTTATTATTATTATATATATTTTGTTGTGTACTAACCTTTTTGGATGCTGGAATAGGACTTCTATGCTTGTTTCGATTACTCTTCCCAGTCTGTTGAAACAACTGGGTACATGTCATGACCCAAGCCTAGGGCCTATACATGACACGACGAATGGGGAACCGGAAGGGACCCCAAACAAGCCTCTTACAATATCATTACACATCCTTGGTCGCGGAAGCAAGTAAACAACATCAAGAGAACATAAAGTAAGGATAAAGGGGCTAATGGTGTCCTTTATAACATTCATTACACATCCTTGGTCGCGGAAGCAAGTAAACAACATCAAGAGAACATAAAGTAAGGATAAAGGGGCTAAGGGTGTCCTTTATAACATAAATCATAAAGAGTCAAATCTCAAAGCATAATTACATCACTTGTCCAACAACACCTCTAGACAAAGACTTGAGCGGGGGCCTGTCACGACCCAAGCCTAGGCCCTAGACGTGACCAGCGAATAGGGGACCCGAAGGAACCCCAAACAAGCCTCATAGCATATGATTACACATCCTTGGTTGCGAAAACAATTAAAATGACTATGTGAACTAAGCATAAACAAGGGAATTGGGACTAAGGGTGAACTTCCATATTATAACATCAAGAAACAAGAAAGTTAAGACTCGTAGCATAGATACATAACATGTCCAACAACACCTCTACTACATAGATAAGAGGGGGGCCTCAATAACAACTAGGTTCACCATCATAGTCAATACATAAACAAAGGAAAAATAGTCTTACTACATAGAAAGAGATCATAAGTAACGTCCCCGAAATGGAGGACTCACCAACAAGATTGAGAGACAATCATTCTAGTCACATAGAGGAGGAGGATGATCAAGCGGTGCACCGGTTCCTATATGGTGACATCATGTAGGAATAGAGGATGTGTTAGTACGTTTGAATGTACTAAGTATGTAGGATGAAATGCAATAAGTGATAGTAACATAATCAAAATGCATAAGCATAGATAATGAGCACGTATAGTAATATGGCATGCATGGAAGATGCTCGTAGTAAATAATGCTTATATGGATCATAAAGTAAGTGTAAGGAGTGACCATTCTTAGTACAAGCCAAGGCCTACCACCCACTTGGATAGGTGCATGAGGTATAAACCCCTTCAACAAGGTTGATGGAGTACAAACCCCCCAACAAGGTTGATGGGTACAAACCCCAAACAAGGTTACCCAAGCCTACCACCCTCCCTAGCTAGGCGATCGAAGTACCAACCCCTCAACAAGGTTACTCGAGCTTACAACCTCCTGAGCTAGGCTTGGTCATCCCCAAACGCTATATATATATATATATATATATATATATATATATATATATATATATATACAACCCCAAACAAGGTTACCCAGGCCTACCACCCCCCGAATTAGGCGATCGAGGTACAAATCCCTCAATAAGTTACCGGGCGTACAACCCCCGAGCTAGGCTTGGTCATCCCCTACACTATAGAGATAGTATCATATATATATATACACTCCTTTCATTATCATATACATACATTCCTTTTCATCATCATCCTTTCATCATCATTCATCATCATAAAATCATTCAATTCATAAGACATGCATAGGACCTTCAATTCCTCAAGAAGCCATTACCGAACATTTTATCAAACAGTTAGAGGGTGTATAATGCTAGTGTAAAACCATGCAATTCAAGAGTATTATCATGCTAGAAAATCCA
>DF357548.1:66013-80288 GCA_000787875.1 Solanum virginianum
GGGGGGGGGGGGGTTAACATCTATAAAATGTAATTCTAAACAAAGACAAGTGTTAAATCAATATGAAGAGTAAGTAGAGTATTGTGTTCCCCATGATTTCTTAACTTAGTATTACCAGATAATCAAATTCTTTTCCTATGTAAAGCATGTAGAATGGTAAGTTAAGTCCACCAAACCCTTTGGCCTAGGCGAGAGGCAAATTTCACTACGTGCCTTGGTCCATTCTTACAGTGTGACATTACTAACCCTCACCTATTGTTCCACTACAACCTTCCCTTGGCCCAGTTTGGTTGATTAGATGAGAAACATCAACTGAATCTTATTAATTAATCTCTTTTTCTATTCACTACTACCTTGATCTAGTCAGTAACACTAGGAAAGTTCTAACGTTAGCCACCATTAAAAAGCATTCAAATCAAAGAGAATTAATTAATACATGCATGCACACTTTTCAAGAATTATGAATTATCTGATTTGACTTTGTTAGTTTTTAATGGTTCCCACAACAAATCAAAGAGAATTAATTAATACATGCATGCACACTTTTCAAGAATTATGAATTATTTGGTTTTTACCTTGTTAGTTCTTCATGGTTCCCACAACTCTAGTTGTGGATTTGGCTACTCATGATTAGTGTAGAGGCAAGACTTATGAATTCGAATAACATAATTGAGAACTTATAAAAGAGAATTAAGCATAAGAAATGCATATCTTCACCAAGAATCACAAGATTGAAATCAAAAGACAAAGTACAGTTTTTACAAGTGTTTCTCTCAAGAATCTAACTTGAAAACATGCATTTTAGGTGTACAGTTTTTACAAGTGTTTCTCTCAAGATCTTTACTATTCTCTTATGTTCTGCAATGTTCCTTTATTATTCCCTATGAAAAAAACCTAAAAACATATTTAGAGTCTTTAAAATACAAAATAAAAATAGATTAGGAGAACTAGGTCAGCAGACTCTACGGGAGCTTTTTTGGGTCATATAATATTTTACTGCCCGTAGTCGGGCTTTCATGGATTGCTTCTTCAAATCTGGGGCTGACTTCTACGACACCCTTCTTCGGCCCGTATAAGGTTCTATGGCTCGTAGGGGGTTTCATCTGATGACTTTTCAGCAACTTCTCACTTTTTCCTCCTCAGGGCATGACACCAAATCTATGGCTCATAAAAACTTCTACAGCTCATCTGCATGTTCGTAGACTTAACTTTAGAAAATCACCTATCAGTGGAATTATGTACGAATCTAGCTTTATTGCCCGTAAAGGGTCTTGTGAAACCTGTGTTTCAGCAAATTTTGCCAAAAATTTGTGCCAACCCTATAATCTTGCAAAACAAACATAAAACCACATCAATTGTACTAAAATCACATTGAGAACACACAAAATTCCATACTTTAAGTAGCAAAAGTTTTGTATTTTGACAACACATCAATACCCTTAACTTAAAATTATTGATTATCCTCAAGTGACGGACTCAATATATATAAGCAGTACAGTAACACATATACCTCAATCTAATGGCACACATCACCTTCAACTCAAGCACAAATACCCACACCTTTTGTAAAAACATATTTGATAGCTATCAAGCAAACCAATACAAGTAAGTGCAAGCGACAGTGCGACTATGACAAATAAGGTAATTATCAATAAGCCACAATCACTGAGTTAGTCTAATGTCAACAATGTAATACAAGTGCCCTCATAGAAAGAAGTCCCATATCTCTTTTTAGGTATAATCTTGAAACGACCCCAAAAAGTGCCCAAAAATATGCCTCAAAAATGCCTATAATCATAATTTCCATATATCCCAAAATCCATGTGTGATATAAAAAATTCAACTTCATATTCATGATCAAGGTACAAAATTGAGTGGGAAATAGGTTTAACCCTGATTTTAGATCGACCGTAGAAAAATTTAAATTTCCAAAGTTGGTGAATTCCAGTGATGGTCGTGCCCCTGGTGCGACGCGGTCAGGGCGGGGACTAGTATATTTGTGTGCCAACTTTTTTTTTAATTTAGCCTTAGGGTTTTGGGCCTAAGCCTTCTTATACATAAAAATACCTATACTTAGTCATTTTCAATCCCATATCATTCAAGGCATTCCCCAAAACCCTCTCTACACCTTAGCCAAATATTTCATCCTAATTCAAGTATCCCAAACTCATTCCGGATCTCAAGAAATTCATTCAAGCTTTAAGCTCTCATTCAAATGTAATTCAAGCTTATTTATATCATTAAAGACCATCGTGGGTCCCCTACATCAAGCCAAGTTTAAATAAATTTCCGTTGGCTAAGTTTTGCACAAGTACCGATAGGAGGGTCCACTTTAAAGGGTCATATCTCTTAGCACACAAAACATTGGGTGGCCCATGACCTATCAAATTAAAGCTCTTTGCATTATCTTTCCAACGCACTTAGTTTCACCTTATTTAGAGTTTAGATGATGAAATTATTCCTATTTTAGTAGAACTCGCCTGTGTTGGGGTATATACGAGTTTTGCCAAATTCCATTTCATTAATGACATTTCATAAATTTAATTATTTCTATTGGTCTTTTGGGATTCCTATTCTATCTTAACACTTCCTAATGACCCTAACCCTATTCCTAAAGATTAAATTTACTCCTCCCAATTGGAATACACTCTCAAATTCTCCCAAGAGCCTCTACCAAACCCCAATAAGAATTCAAGAAAACTCAAGAACAGGTTGTGAATTTCAAGACCCCATTCCAAGCTTCAAGTCTTGCTCAACTCAATTTCAAGAAATTCAATGTCTAAGGTATGTGGGTTTCATCCATTGGGCCCTTTCACCCATGAAGCCCAATGTTCTTATTTTATGAAAATTGCATGATTTCAAGTTATATTTCTTATAGGTACCTATTATTATGAAATATGAGCATGAAGTATGTTAGAGTTTTGTTAATTATTATTGATTATGCATGAATATCTATTTTTAGCTTATACTATGAGCTAATATTTGCCTATTGAGACTATAAATGATTCAAGCTATGAAATCTATGAACTATTGTAAAGTTTTGATATAATTTACAAGTTACCCATGATGGGGTTTTACCATGATGTTGGTGGGCCAATTTACATAATTTTAAGATGCATTGATTTCACTATTTCATGATCTATACTCTTTCACTTTGCATGATTTGAACATGTCCTCATATGTGCCCACTAGGTGTTTGATGAAATGCCAAGTTAAGAATTCTCAAGATATGTGCATATTTTACAAGTCAAGTGACTTCATGATCAATATGACCTATCAAGTATGTTATGAATTCATGAAATTAACTATGATTATGCAAGTATGAAGCTAATCCCTTTCACAAAGATTATACCTCTTGTGAGTCTTTTGATATTAATGCAAGGGTAATATTTGATGATGATGATCTATTCTTACATTCTAAAGGTGGGCTCATCATTAGAGGTCAAGTATGTTTAAGACCTACTCGTACCATGATTCTATGTTTCTCATAAGTTATTAAAGTATGATTATTATAAGTATTCCATGGGATTAGACTTAGCATCGATGGAAGGAGGGTTTACTCTCTTTCCTTGAGCTATGTGCCACCATAGGACTATGTTACACCCTTGCTATACTAGTGGATCCATTTAGTGCACTTTACAATAAACATGCCTAATCCAAAATGGGACAGGTCCTCGTAAGGAAGGTCACTTAATTCAAAATAGGGCGGGTCCCCGTAAGGTGAAACATGGTCATAAATCCTTTTCGAAATGGGGAAGGACCTCGTGAGGAGGGTTACTTCATCTGAAATAGGGTAGGACCCCATAAAGTGGAGTATGGTTCATCTTGGCAAGTAGACCACCTCTTTACATGGGGTAACCATTAGGATTCCAAGTTGTAGCTCACTTGGTCTTATTCTATATTGGTTGAGGTTTCTTCCCACACATATGTACTATGTTCTATGCAATTTGAATGATTTAAAAAAATGTGTTACCTCAAGCATTGATTATGCATGCCATATTGTTATCATGTTTATCTATTGCTTATAATTATACATTTTGATTATGATGCCTATCTCTTGTTACATTGCATCCCACATACTTAGACCACTAGCACCGGGGAACAGTCTATGGGAATGCCGCTAGTGTGGCCAAAACTATTGTCATGTCAGCCTGGAGCTACTAGATCTCCATCTATCAGGTCATCATATCTACTGGTAATGTTGTACTCAGACCAGAGCTCCATTTGATTATCCTCCTCGACGTGGCTAGTTTGACATCTTGAAGATAATCTTTTGTGAGTCCTCAAGTTTGGGGACACAAGCTATACTACTCTTGTTCTTTTGTTATCTGCTTATATTGGATATTTGCTACTATGAGGGTGAACTCAATTGCTTGCCTTGGCCTCCGCTAAGTTCTATGTTTAGAGGTGTTGTTGGACAAGTATGTAATGATGTTATGAGTTTTGAATCTCTTTGACTCTTTTTACATTTATGATATGAAAGATGTTCCTTAGCCCTATTTTCCCTTTTTACTATCTATTATTGTCATTTTATTGCTTTCGCAACCAAGGATATGTAATGATATGTTAAGATGCTTGATTGGGGTCCCTTCAGATTCCCTATTCACTGTGTCACATCTAGGCCTTAGGCTTGGGTCGTGACAAATCTTGGGACCATGCAAAATCACTCACTCTCACAAAAGACATTCAAATATCATCCTCAATACCATATCCTTTCCCTTATACTCATATCTATGACCTTTGGCCACTTGGACTAGGATCACTTTAGGACTTTATTGGCTTGTAACGTAGGCTTAAGGGGGCTTTAGTATGATGTTTTTGGAATATTATGACTAAAGGACCCCCTTAAAACTGCATTTTCTACACTTTTGCCTTACCAACACTCTTATTTTTCACATCATTCTCCTTTTCTCCTATTTCAAGCTTTTCTAGGTGCTTTATTCTCATTTTTTGACTTTTTGCCTTTTATATTCACATCTTTTTTCTTTTTCAGCTTGTTTTTAGGCATCACTCAGTTTTCTTGTACCTAATACCTATTTTTTCTCCTTTTCCAGGTATCACTAGTTTTTCCCCTTCATTTTGTATTTACCCTTACACCAACCACCCTCAACTTAGGCTTTTGGCCTGAGTCGAGGTGCACAATATCAAACCTAGGAACCAAGGCTACTTTTGGTAGCCACCCTCAATTTAAGTTTTTTGCCCCAATTAAGGTGCACAATGTTCAAGGTAGGATCAGGGCCAATTTTAAGATTTTACATCTAATAAGGCTAGGTAACTCAGGGTTTTTAAAAAGAAAAGGTACATGTAAGGCTTAAAAATTAGGGTTAAGGGATATTTCACACATTTGGTTGGTCATTTAGGCTAAATGGACTATTATTGGCCTAAGATCCTTTCCTAACCAACTAACCTAAAGTCTAAGTTAGAGTAACAGGGAAAGTTCTGAATTGTGACACGATATATGAATTTAGCAAAGTAAGCTCACACTCACATGGAACTGATTACACTATCAACACAAATTCTCAAATCATGCGTTTCAGATCAAGTTTATCCTCACTTATCAGAACAAGTACTGTCAACAATCAAACATACATAGTTCGTATCTAGATTAACTAACAAAATTTTGGTGGGTATCACTTTTTACATAAAAGCACAAAAACACATATATGTCATTGATATTAGTACTATATGCTACCAATACTACCTACATATCCTAAATTTGCTGATTTAATAAAAATTAAATATCTATGGGGAAAAAGGACACATACAAGAAAACTTATAGGATTTAAAATTTGGGATAGTTATATGCTAAGGTTACTCAGACTTCACTAGGGCTATAACTATCCATACCCCATAAAAAAAGAAGTGCAATTTCCTTAATGCACACATAAAATGCAAAGTAAAGCATAGGGGTCAAAAAATAACATACCTGGGCGCCTAAGATTTGGTGGGGCCATCAAAGTGGTAGAAGCACGTCTGAAGGGGCCAACATCCTCACTCTCTCAAGCTCGCCTCAACTTTTCATGTTGCCTTGATCGTATCATGATAAGTTCTAGATCTTGCTCCTCTATAAGCCTCGTATGCAAGCTCACTACATCTAGATCATCATCAAAGTGGAGCCTCTTTTTGTGGGAAGACTATAAGGGCTCCTTAGGAGCAAACAGGTCCACCACTAGCACCGGGGAACAGTCTATGGGAATGCCGCTAGTGTGGCCAAAACTATTGTCATGTCAGCCTGGAGCTACTAGATCTCCATCTATCAGGTCATCATATCTACTGGTAATGTTGTACTCAAGCTTTGCTGGACACGCAACTGAAAAACATCTATATAGGAATCCACAGTTGTAAGCCAATCCTAGATAGTAGTAAATGTGTGTGCTTGCACCTCCCTTAGAGTTTATAATAGCCCCACAGACCCACGGCCTGATCTGCTAAAGTAACTGAGTCAATTGGGACTCAGTATGGGCTAGTTGCTAAGTTAGGGCTTGAATGGATGCCGCTGACACATATATCATGCCAGCAGGTACTGCATGTGTAGGAATGACCTATAGGGTAGGAATAGTTGTAGTAGTGGCCCCCTTCTCCATATTTGTCTCAGTTTGTGGGAGCCTCTCCTCTGTAGTAGTAGCAATAGTAGTGGTGGGTGGAACCTCAGAAGGTGTCTTACTCGCAAACATCTTGAGAATCTGAGATGGCTAGTGCAGTGCTCACTGAAGTGCCACCAGATTATCCTCAACATTGATCTGGTTGACATCCAAAGTATGTTGGACCTCAATCAATAAGTCCATATGATGTGAACTCTCCACCCCCGACTCTAAATAGAGTTTGTAGATCAAGCAAGAAAAGGGGATGGAGGTAGACCTCTTCAAGGCCGCCTTATGAATCTACTTGCAATGAGGCTGGCCAAATTGATCTCATAGCCAACCAAGCTGTTAGGAACCAAAACAGCATGGTCCAGTGCTAAGTTATTATATGCAAGCATCAGCCAGATCCGTGACCTCACAATGGCTGACCAAAATTTGGTGGGGAAACAAAGGAAGGCCTTCACAATGGCCTCAGAAGAAGTGGCTACCCAGGTAGGGTATAGACCCTACTCGGCAATCTGCGCTGCCACCCATCTCAACAAGCTGGTTCTGCAGCTCTAGTCTCTCATCAAGGCCTTGTCCCTGGTCTACCCCAACTTGCAGTCATACTCTGCTATAGATTTGGTGGTTGGGAACTCATGCCCGAACAACATATGGTGGATGGTAGTCTCTGAATTATCCACCAACCAGCCTATCACACTAGTATGTGTAAGGTTGGGATAAGCGATGGGCTTCTTCTTCTTAGGAAGAATGCTGAGTATTATGGTGGATAAGATGAGTAGAACTCCAGAATGATGGTTAGGAAGTACTTCCCCAGTGTTTTGGCCACCCACTGGAGCCCATATCTGCTAATAATGTCCTAAAGACCATGGACACTGTCTAGTACGTAGGTAATGATTCGAGGCTCCTAAAAAATAGAGTGGGTTATTCTTCCCTATTAATTTCTCTACATGCCCTCTGTGTAGATGTCTCACACGCCCTCAACGCACCACCAACTGGATAAAGCTTGTGGTGTTGATGGTGATGCGTGAGGTGATATGATAAAGGACTCTATCTCTGACTCGACGTTAGATCCTGACTCTAACTCTGACTCATATCCAGATGGAGTCATTTGAATGGAGCTGCTATTATTGTTACCTCACTCGTAAGATTGGGGAGTATGAACAACAATAGCCTAGGTCTGGGCCTGCCCATGTCTGGCGGTAGCCAGTGTCTGTGGTCTATCAGTGTCCGGGCGAGGTCGGATGCTGAGCTTCTCAAGTGATCCACTAGTCTCGGAGACATCCTGCTCCTCGAGGTCTTATCATTGAGCCTCCTCTGTATGGCTTGGATCTCATTGTGTCTTGGCTTTGTGGCTATAGTACCTGAAATATAGACATTCAACACACATGGTTAGCCCCATAAGTCAAAGAACGAAATGCAAATTCAAACTAGACTTTATCACGAAAGGGACTACAAAGTCACTTCTACTAGTTATAGTAAAAACTATGATCCATAGAGGGCTCTCGTAGAAATAGTGTTCACAAATTTTGCATACTAGAATTGCCTTTACGAGACCAGGTACGAGAATCTACGAGTCGTAAAATGAATCATAGTAGCATTCTAATGTTCCAACTTTTTACAGAGCAAGGGTCTATGAGACTTGTCTATGAGTCATAGAATATTCTACAACTAGTAGAAGGTCTAGTTTGATAGGTCCTCAGAAACTTCAAGTTTTTGAATTTTCATAGGAGGGGCAACTACGGCTCGTGAAAGTTTCCATGAGCCGTAAAAGACCCTCGTAGATTAAAAAACCTAGTAACTGTGTTTCTAAGCTTATCAACATGGACATCATATGACATTTTAAACAAAAATTGCATCATCGAAGCAAAAAACACACACACCCCACATGACTTTAATCAAGCACAAAACACCGCACATGCAAGTTGTTTTCATAAACCCCATCAAATATTATTGTGCACCTTTTATTTCAAGCTACTGACCCCATTTAAATGGTTTGGCATCAGATTCCATACACATGTCATCACACACTGAATTTTCATGCACATAGTTAATTCAATTCAAATGATATGTGAGTACATGGCTTTCAAACGCATCATTCAAACACAAAGGCAAGGCTATAGACACTATTTTTTTATTTTTAATCTTATGCAATTATTGGTAACATATTAGTCATGTTCAATTTTTAAGCACAAACAATAATATAAATGGATTAATGCTCACACCTATACGGTTACCATACCCATTAAATAATTTCACAATAATCACATCAATTTGGTAATAAAAAGGATTTTGACCAAAATTTACTAAATTGAGTGAAGATGATGTAAAAATCAAAGGAGGAACCAAAGAGGTGAAACCCTAGGTGTAGCCAAAAGTGGCCGGAGAGGCCGTTGGAAAAATGGGGTGGTGGTAGATCGAAAAATGCTTGGGGACAAGGGTTAGGTAATTTTGGTAATTTTAGCGAAGAATGGGGTCAAAACAATGTGACCTCTCTATTTATAAGTTGACTGGGTCGGACAAAATTAATGGGCTTGGGCTCCACAAAACAACGATTATGGGTCGTAAAGGATTTTACGGCCCGTAAATCATAGATTCGTGGAATGTCCAAACCCTAATTTTTGGGGCTAGGTTTCACAGACCAGTCTATGAGTCATAGAATTTAGTATGACTCATAAAGTTGTATGACCTCCAAAGTTGGCCAATAAACAAAAACATTACCAAGGTTCCACGAGCCTCATTCACAGCCCATTGTATTATCTATGGGCGGTAAAGTTGGCTCGTGGACTAGAGTACACAACATGTTGCTCACTAAAAGTGTTCTACATGATAGTGCACAGGTCATAAATTTACATACAGCCCATAGAACCAATCTGAGAAGTACTTCTTGATGCCTTTTCAGTAAAAGATGGTTGACTTAGTGATATGCTATCAAAATACAACACATTTGATGCCTAAAACAAGGGATTTTGTGAGTTCTTAATACGACTTTTTATGGCTTTTATGTGTTTTTGTGTTCTCCTTGCAGAAATGATAGGTTGCCATGATTTTGAAGAAAATTTGTAGATTTTGCTAAATCTCAGGACATACGAGCACACCTACGAGTCATAGCCCAAGCTACAAGTCGTAAGCAGTGTCATAGCAAGAATCAGAGACCAAAAATTCAAAAATCTGCTAAGTAGAGGTCACCTCTACGAGGCCATCCTATAAGTCGTAAGTTTCACTATGACTCGTATAGGTGGACTCATAGCACGAATCAGAGAACCAAAATATTGGACTAAAAATTAAAGACAAAGACTACGAGAGGAATATATGAGTCATAAATCAAATAACGACTCACACCTATGGGTTATACTAATTTTGTCTAAGATGACAAGAACCTGATACGAGACCTCGCTACGACTCGTAAGTCATCCTACGAGTCATACATACGAGCCTTATCAGCTACCAACTGTCTTTTTTATGTAAATTCTAGGGTTATTTTGTAAATACTATATATAGTTTAAGTTAGGTTTTTAGAAGATAGTTCGACTAAGAGCCATTTTACAATCTTATGTAAATTCTAGGGTTATTTTTAAATACTATATATAGTTTAAGTTAGAATTTTTGAAATAGTTCGACTAAGAGCCATTTTACAATCATCTTTTGAATTTTTTCTTAGTTTTTTAGAGTAGTTTATTGTTCTCTCTTGGAAAACCCATTTTGGGATTTGGAATTCTTGCTTTGTACTCATTGTTGATCAATCAAGCTTGTGGGTTTGCAACTTGTGGTGCCTACTTTCTTCATTGTTATTGGTAAAACTCTCATTTATGTCTTATATGTGTATTTTTTGCTTATTTTACCTTAGCCATGAGTAGCTAAGCAACCACAATTTGGGTTTATGAGAACCATGGATAGTTGACTTGAGATGATTGGGGTTTTGTATGTATTGTCTATTTTCTTTAATTATGATTGTTGTTTAGTGGTGGCTAACACCAAACCCTACCTACTATCACGATCCCGACCAAGGTAGTGACGAATAAGAAAAGGGAAGTAGATGACAGGATTTGATCAATGTCTTCTCATGTAATTAACTGAACCTGACCAAGGGGAAGTTGACTGGGACAATTGGTAACAGTTAGTTGGCACGCTATAGTTGCCGACCAAGCGCCTTAGTGAATTTTGACCTTTACCTTCACAAGAGGGTTGGAAGAAGCTATGTTACTGTCCTGTGTGCTAATCTTCAATTATGATTATGTTACCTAGGGTAATCTAGTCAATGAACCATAGGGAACACAATTCCCAAGTTGTCCCTAAAATTGAGTGTTTTTCTGCATAGTAGTATAGTCATAATTTTACTATTGATTTTTGAAAGACAAACCCCCCATTTAGAGATTTTAGTTATTGATTCTTGAAATGATTAGTAGTGAAGTCTTGTAGTCAAGCCCTGTATTCCTTGTGGATTTGACTCTAACCTTCGGTTAGGTTAATTTCTAATAATGGCCGCTTTCTTATTGGAGCGTGAATATCAAATTTGTCATCAAAAGGTTATAGTGTCGTTATCAGGGAATACAGCTAGGTTTTGATTTGATTTCACTATTAGTTAGTTCTAATATTGATTTCTAGAGTCTCATGTATTTTACTTTTGTTTTTTATTTTTGTTGTTTAATTTTATTTGCAGGGTGTACTAGGTTGTATGCACAATATAAGGAGCCAAGGTGATCTCTTAGCTCAACTCAATTTGGAGATCCATCAACTACTAAGAAAAATGGCTCAAGTGAATGAGGATATCGAGGTTGAGGAGGATATGAATACGAATGAGTATATGGGAAGAGAGAAGAATCCATAACAACCGGGTAATAGGCCACAACTTAGGGACTTTAATGAAAAGACTTATGGATTGAATCAATATCGATTGAACCCTATGGCTATGGACATTACCGATTCTATAATACTGCCTCCTTTACCAGTAGATAGTAAGTTTATAGTATCAAGTAGATTGCTCCAAATGGTCCAAAACCACAGACTATTTATAGGGCTACCTTCGGAGGATCCCCACCGTTATCTTCAAAATGTGGTATTTGGTTGTAAGAGTGTCATGGGGACACAAAACCTTTCTCTTGATGTTATTGGTTTAAGAGTGTTTCCACTCTCATTGACTAGCAATGGAGCTATATGTTTGTCTGAGCTTCCTCTGGGTACTGTCATCAGTTGGGCTGAGCTTCAGAAAGTATTCCTTGAAAGATATTTCCTAAGATCTAATAAGTTAAAGCCCAAGGACCGAATCAACAACTTTGAGAAATTGTTGGGGGATTCTATTAGCACAATATGGGAGAGGTTTACTAAATGCTTGAGGATTGTCCTTGATCACAAGATTGTCGATGATGCATTGATTAAGATTTTCTATCGGGTGCTTGATGAGAATATTCAAGCTTGCGCCAACACAATTATGGGAGGCATGTTCTTAGTCTAACCTTTTGCATTGATAGCAGCAAGGATGGAGAAAGTGGTCAAAATGAATAGAGCATGGGGTCAACGAGAGTGAGGTGTAATGAAACCTTCTTGTGTGATTAACACCAATAATGAGCAAGCAAAGGTGAACAAAGAGATCATGGAACAATTTGCTCATCTTCGCACAAGTATGGACTTGGTTTTAAAGAAAAATCAAGCAAGTGCTAAGGCAATCACTCAACAACCTCTGAAGGCTCCTACCGATGATGATCCATTCTTTGATGAGGATGTATGTTTTGTAAGCAACCAAGCGGCGGGTTTTTGGAACAACCCCCAAGGGTCCAATTCGGACTATTAGAGGCAAGATTCTGGGAATCAAGGTCGGAACCTTAATCATGATAGGATGTATAGAGATAACCAGGGTAGATACTATAGAGAGAGAGAGTGCCAGACATAGAGTGAGGAAGAAAAGAGGGCTACAGGAATGACCCTTATGTGCTACCTCACAATTGTGATGCCGAAACAAGCAACTCTAGAATTGAAAAAATGTTAGAAAAGTTGTTGAAGTAAGCCGACCACCAAGATGAAACTTTAAAGGGAATAAAAGTGGATATTTCAAGTATAAACCAAAAAATAAAATCTTACTCGGTGGCTATTAAGCAACTAGAACAACAATTTGGGCAAGTTTCTTCACAATTGAACTAATGCCAAAAGGGCACCCTACCAAGCAATATGGTTCAAAACCCAAAGAATGAATATCATTGTATGGCGGTGATGACTTGGAGTTGCAAGATCACTATAGATCCCCCTATGCCAGTAATTGTGGATGAAGTTGAGGAAAGGGTCTTGCTGGTGAAGTTGTGATAGAGGGAGAAGATCCGAAGGTTGTTGGGATGCAACAAGAAGAGGCAAGAGAGCATGAGAAATTGAAATCAATTCCTAAACCCCTCATCCTTTCCCTCAAAGGCTTAAGAAAAAGGAAGAGGAGGGTAAATTCAAATACTTCCTGTTGATATTGAAGCAACTCTCCATAAACATTCTCCTTCTAGAGGCCTTGGAGAAAATGCTTGGGTATGGCAAGTACATGAAGGATTTGGTTACCACGAAATGCACTTTGAGCTAAGGGTTCTCACAAGAACTCCAATAATGTAGTGCTTTTATGACCAAATGCCTTGTGCAAAAATAAGAGGACCCCGGTGCATTTACCATCCCTTACACCATTGGTGATGTTGAGTTCGCAAGAGTATTTTGTGACTTAGAAGCGAGCATCAATCTAATACATCTTGCTGTATTTTAAAAGCTTGGCCTTGGTACTTCTACCCCGACAAGAATGAAATTGCTTATGGCAGATCAAACCATTACAAAGCTGGAGGGAATCCTTTTGTATGTGCTTGTTAAAGTTGATAAATTCATCTTTCCTGTGGATTTTGTGATCCTTGACTGCGAAGTTGATTTTGAAGTGCCCATCATCTTAGGGAGACCATTTCAGGCTACTGGAAGAGCCCTAGTAGATATGGATTTGGGTCAACTGTGGTTTAGGGTTAATGATACAGAGGTCATGTTCGATATTTGCCAATCCATGAAACACCTGGATGAGTGCAAGAGTGAGGTGTGGACCCTTGATGATAGTTGATGAAGAATGATGACAAAGTCGAGCCACGATATTAAATGAGGCGCTTCTTGGGAGGCAACCCAAGCATTGTTGATAAGTGTTGGTTTGTTTTAAGTCTTTTAGTTGTTGAGATTCTTAGGTAAAAGGTGTGAGTTTGTTTTTATGGTGAAAGACATTGGTGAAGTTGTAATATTTGGGGAATTGTTGTGTTTTTAGATTTGGTTTGCAGATGAAAATTGAAGAACTGAAGATCTAAAAAATGGCACTTGGAGTAGCCTCTATGATCAGGTCTACGAGTCATAGTCCTCACTATGACTCATAGTCATGCCTCATAGAGAGAGACAGTAAATATCAAAAGTTGGCACATACACTATGAGCCAACCTTCCAATTCGTAGGGTCCCCTACGAGTGGTAAGAGGACTTTGTAATGCCTAGGTATGATTCTGAAATCTTTGCAAGTTTTGAGGCTGTTACAAGATCGAGATCTACGAGTTGTAGGATGGCTTATGACTTGTAGTCGGGGTCTCGTAGCCTCATTTAACAGATTTTTAATTTTGACTTGATTTGCTTATATAAGGGGTCAAAATAACATTTGACCCCTATTATCAATTATAAACCCTAAAGGTCGATGGATTTCCCAAATTCACTTTGT
>DF357548.1:80325-91798 GCA_000787875.1 Solanum virginianum
CAGCGAGTGTTCCTATTGGATTTCCCAAATTCACTTTGTATTCCCTTTTTTCGATCAAAATCCTAACTACCCATGTCATTTTTTGGAAAAAATTTCGGTGAGGTCATTATTCTTAGTGTTTTCGGTATGGTTTTGAATGTCTTTTCCTTTTGTTTACTTCTCCAATCCATCGATAAGCTCCATGGTTAAATTTTGCAGTCTATTATGGTGAGTTTGTTCACTATATGAGTGTGTGCTTGGTTTGATCATGTTAAATCATGTCATAAGTGATTATTGAACTAGACTTGTAACCTAGGGTTTTTAGGCTTTAAAGAGCTGAGTTGTGAATCGAATCATATTGACATTCTTGAATGGGTGACAGTGAATGCGAATGTTATATCTCGTGGGATGTATTGTGTGATTGTTGCATACTCATGGTCTAAATTGTTGTCGGAATTAGAATCTAGGAGGCATGGGTGTAACGTTTATGCTTTAACTTGTGGGATTTGATTGAATTGATATGAATGGAAATTGCATCCCTTGGAATGTTTTATAGTTGTCAATTGTGAGTTTGAAAAGTATATTGTTGTCGGTGTGCTTGATGTAGTGTAGAACTGGTTTTGACTCTTAGGGATGATGGTCATCTTGAATTTCTGATGTTGGTATGGAATTGATTATGTGTCATGTATTGTATATTGCTTGTATGTACCAAATTGGTTTGAACTATGTAGTTGGTTTGTACTTTGTGTGGGATAATGTTAGGCACTGCACGTGACTTCTATGCTCAGCTATGAGACACTCTTACAACTCATAAGTTCCTATACAAGTCGTAGTGGCCCCTCATAGAAAGCATCAGTCATCTATGGCTACTTTATGTTTCTCATACGAGACCCATATATGACTCATCGTTCCTGTTACGACTCTTAGTGAGGGTCTCATAAGCTTTTTTAAGTTATCAAAAATGTTTCTGGAATTTGGTACGAGACTAAGACTGTGACTCGTAGGCCATCCTATGAGTCATAACTATGTCTCGTATCTGAGAGCATAAAGTATTTTTGAAGGCATACTAGTTCTGTGAGGTAAGTATATGACTCGTAGGTCACTCTACAAGTTGTAATTGCACTCATATCTTCAAACCTGTAGTTGCATTAGTGAATATCTATCTTTGATTTGGTTTTGTTGTTCTTTGTTATGTGTTTTAATGGATCAAACATCTTGAACTTATTTGTTGCCATTTGGATGGTTTGCAGATAAAATGCTGCCAAAGGACAAACAGGCAATTCAAACTCTCCAATGGAGGTTGATGGATGAATCCTCTGAGATTGAGCAATCCGAGGGCTCTGTGGAAGTCCATAGAGTCAGGTTATACCCTGAAGCTAATAGACCCCAGACCCAGGCACTTACAGCACAGACGCTGAAGGAAGTTAGCAATTCCTCTAAGTTTGAAGAGTAGGAACAATATGGTAACAGGGATGGGTTAGATAGCAGCCTACCACAAATGACCCCCTAACACTCAGGGTAGGCATCGAAGTCTAAAAGCACTTCCTAGACCCAACAGGAGGAAGTCCAGTCCCAATCCTTAGCTAATTGCAGATGGTGTGTCCTAAGGATGAAGGAGATATATGATTAGGGTTTAGAGCCCAAGGGAAAGGGCAAACCAGTATGGCAATTTCATGAAGAGTCAGGACTAAATGACTCGATATTGGATAAAGTACCTGGGCTAGATGCAGAGTTAGAAAGATATGGGCTATGATGGACCACACAACAGCTGGGCAAATATGCCCTTTCATAGTTCGTGAGTTTTATGTAGCTTATTTTATTTCACTCTGGCAGGGGTTACTAAAGAAAAAGATGTCGATCGAGTAACCGAGGTTATAGGTGGTGTCAGTCATGCATAGGATAGTTTGTATTTCAAAAGAGACCATTCATCAAGTTCAGTTTGGGCCTAATTACAGCATACCCCAGTCCACCAAAGAATATGATGGGCTTATTGATAAAATGAGGAGAGTGGTTATTAGGAAAAAGATCAGGACCAGGACGAAGCTTCTACAGTGTATTGCTAGCCAGATTTGTGAGGAGGGCTTCGAGGCGATGTGGGTTACAAACCACACTAATCCTATAGTGAAGGCCCACCTCTCTTTTTAGGCCATGTTTTTGTGGTCCATTATTCATTGGCATATCAGGCCTATTTTTACGGATAATTTGATCACTTTGGAGCGGGCTGTGTTATTAGCCAACATCTTAGCTGGTTATGAGATCGAATAGGCCCAGATCATCTCGGAGCAGATATATGAGGCAGCCTTCTGGATGAACACCTCACTGCTATTTCCTATTTTGATTCATCATTTATGTAGTACAGCGAGTGTTCCTATTGACCCCCACCGAGACCAGTACATAGAGGCTACACGGACCATTGATCCCAGTATGATAAAGGCTGATGAGAACCTGGTGGCCTTACCCTAAAAAGCTCCTCCTATTTCAGAGCCATTCCCAATAGAGCCTCTAACTCAGAGTGTAACCCCAGCTTCTAGTGACACTAATTCAGTGGACATAGAGCCCACACCAACTGTACAGATCGAGTGCACACCATCCTCTAATACCCCGACACCAGCAGCAGCTTCATTACAGGTTGATCCTCTCACTTTTGCTGTTGCTTTTTAGGCTTTATTATGCAGGGTAGCTATGGCGGAGTCTAGACTCCAAACTCTATCTGCACAGGTCAGACCTTGAGTTGAACAGACTATATAGGACTCCGAGGAGAGGATGAAGGCATTCGTCCGTGATTTGGTAGATGAGAGAGTTAGGGCGGAGGATGCCCGAGTGGTTGCTTTTGAGGAGAGAATCTAGCAGAGACTCGAGGGAGCTTGGCCTGTTGACACTAGTGCGATGACTCAAGAGTTGGCCAAGTTTAAGGTCGACCTATTGCAGATGTTAGCAGTCCCAGTTATAGACCTAGAGGTGGCACCGATTGGTAATAAGGCAGTCAATTGGCTAGCCGACCATCTGAACTTTCATGGAAAGAGGCCCCTTGAGCATGATGTGGATCCAGAGCTAGCTCAAAAGTGACCGAGATCGAAGAAGGAGCCCATACTCGAGGAGGTGGTATAGGAGTCGCTATTGTTGATGGATATTCAGTGAGATCATACACCATGATGTTTGACTTCTTTTGACCCTTGTTCTTATTTTGTCATGTTGGATACTTTGTTCTATTGTCAGAAAATGTTTTTATTCTGTTGGTTTTTAGATGTGTGTAAATATTTTTAGTTTGGACATTTATTTTGGATGCTAGTTTTTAAATGTTGGTTTTTGATGTATTTATATCTATGTTATATTTGCGTATTTTTGTATTTTAAGTGTTTTTACTTTGAGGACAAAGTATCCTATTTTGGTGGGCTGTGGGAAGTTATGGATTAAGGTAAATTCTGAGTAGCTTCCAGTCCATAACTTCCCCTATTTTTGATCCCAAAGTTTTCTTGCCGTGCTTTTTTTCCTTGTGGATGTTTAATTTTTTGTTGAACCGACATGTTTAGGTAGTGTAGATAATGGGCATATTCATAGTAGTGTTATCTATTGGCATATACATAATTTTTAGATGTGTTTTTGATTGGGTTGGTGATGTGGTGGACATGTAAAGGATCTTAGGCATTTGTTATTTGAGTGAAACCACTTTTGCCCTAAATGACCCACCAAATAAGTGAGTAAATCCATTGTTCCAAATTTTTGAGCTTATCATTTACTCTTTCTTTCTTGATATCTTACTAACTTAACCTTGTTTGATGAAATACCATGCTATTGGCCCTGGTCTATCCTTGAACATGTGAACCTTGATTGAGGCCAAAGGGCTAAGTCGAGGGTGGTTGCAGTTGGTGGCCCTAGTTTAAGGCATATATATTGTGCACTTCACCTGAGGCTAAAAGCCTAAGTTGAGGATACCTTTATTATAGTAAAGTAATAATAATAAGGTGGTTAGTTGGGAAATCAATAAAGAAATGAAAAAGCATGAATGAGTGAAGAAAAAGAAAAGAAAAGTGTCTTGAGTTGAGAAGAAGTAGCAAAAATGAGTTTGAAATCGAGGTACAGCTAAAAAATAGAGAAAGAAAGCAATCGAGAAAAGTATAAAATAGGAGAATAAGGGTGGATTGATTAAAAGGGTTGGATTATGAAAGAAAAAAGTGTTGGTAAACATGGTTCAAGGATATCTTTTAGTCACTACTTGCCCAAAATACCATACCAAAGCACCCTGAACCTATGTTACAAGCTAATAAGTACTAAAGTGATCCAACTCCACTTTCTCACCAATCTAGAAGATGAGTATAGAGGCAAGCCTTTAGTGTTAGTTAGTATGTATTGAATTTCAATTGTGAGTGTGAGAATGCTTCCTTAGTCCCAGAGTTTTAAATATTTTTGAGTGAGTATGAGGGACGTCTTTCCAGTGAGGGCATTTGCACTACTTGATTAGGATAAAACTATACCAGTGATTATGGATGGTTAATGCCCCCTAGCTTGTCATAGTAGGATTGCCAGGTATCTCATTATGTTCTTGTTTGCTTAATAACTTTGTAATCTTATTTTCAAAATAGTAGTTGGGTACCTGAATCAAAGGAGTTGTCGTATATGCCATTAGTATAGCTGCGATGTATTTCTCTTTGTCTGCGTAGATCGAGTCATCGCTTGAGGACAAACAACAATTCTAAGTTGAGGGTGTTGTAAAAATACAACACATTTGATGCCTAAAACAAGGGATTTTGTGAGTTTTAATACAATTTTTTATAGTTTTATGTTTTTTTGTGTTTTTCTTGTAGAAAAGTTAGGTCGGCATGATTTTGAAGAAAAGTTACAGATTTTGCTGAAGCTTAGGACATACGAGCACACTTGCGAGTCATAGCCCAAGCTATGAGTCGTAAGGAGTGTCATACCAAGAAACAGAGACCGAAAATTCAGAAATCTGCTAAGTGAAGGTCACCCCAATGAGGCCATCCTACGAGTCGTAAGTTTCACTATGACTTGTATAGGTGGACTCAAAGCAGGAATCAGAGAGCCAAAATATTGGACCAAAAACTGAAGACCAAGACTACGAGCAGAACATATGAGTCGTAGCTTAAGTAATGACTCAACATATGGGTCATAGCAATTTAATCCAAGATGCAAATAACCTGATACAAGTCCCCGACTTTGACTCGTATGTTATTCTATGAGATATACCTGCGAGACTTATCAACTGCCAGCTGTCATTTCTGTGTAAATTCTAGGGTTATTTTGTAAATACTATATATAGTTTAAGTTAGGTTTTTAGAAGAAAGTTCGACCAGGAGCCATTTTACAATCATCTTTTGAATATTTTCTTAGTTTTTTAGAGTAGTTTATTGTTCTTTCTTGGAAAACCCATTTTGGGGTTTGCTAATCTTGCTTTGTACTTATTATTGATCAATCAAGTTTGCGGGTTTGCAACTTGTGGTGCTTACTTTCTTCATTGTTGTTGGTAGAACTCACATTTATGTTTTGTATGTGTATTTTTGCTTGTTTTACCTTAGCCATGAGTAGCTAAGCACCCACAACTTGGGGTTGTGGGAGCCATGTGTAGTTAACTTGAGATGACCTAGATTTATTTCATTTTGATGATTGGGGTTTTGCATGTATTAACTATTTCCCTTCATTATGATTGTTGTTTGGTGGTGGCCAATACCAAACCCTGCTTACTATCACGATCTCAACCAAGGTAGTGATGAATAGGAAAAGTGAAGTAGATGATATGATTCGATCGATGTTTTCTCAACTAATCAATCGAACCTGACCAAAGGGAGGTTGACTAGGACAATTGGTAATGGTTAGTTGGCACACCATTGTTGCCGACAAAGTGCCATGGTGAAATTCGGCCTTCACCTTCACAAGAGTGATGGAAGAACCAAAGTTACGGTCCTACATGCTAATCTTCAGTTGTGGTTATGTTACCTAGTGTAATCGAGTCAATGAACCATGGGAAACACAATTCGCAAGTTGTCCCTAAAATTGAGTGTTTTCCCGTATAGTAGTATAGTCATAATTTTACTATTGTTTTTTGAATCATAACTCCCCCCCATTTAGAGATTTTAGTTATTGATGGTTGAAATGAGTAGTAGTGAAGTCTTGTAGTTAAGCCCTATATTCCCTATGGATTTGACCCTAACCTTTGGTTAAATTAATTGCTGATAACGACCGCTTTCTTATTAGGGCATGAACATCATGTTTATCATTAGTCAGTCACGTACTTGCACATTATTCACAGAGCACACTGTTACCCTATATGCAACCAGTCTAATGACCAAAATTACATCCAAAATGCGAATAATTTGTTAGAACCTGTATTGTGGTGTATCAGAACCATTACAAAATTTGGGACTAAAGTTATATTTTTGAAAAGTTTGGGACTCAAGTAGAATTTTCAAAACTTGGGTAGCTAGGATTTATATGTCCTTAATTGGATCTTAACATATCCTTAATTGGGTCAGTTAGGAAAAGATTTGGGACCAAAGTGTAGTTTTTAGAAGTTGGGGTCTTGAAGAAAGGTTAGGTTGTCCCACTTAACTTGTGTTAATCTTTGATTGGTACAAGTGTGGTGTGGAACCCACACACTTCACCAAGCCTTGCCTATACATATGAGATAACTCTTATCTTTATTCATTTTTTTATACTTAGCACAAATATAAGTGAGATAAAGAAAACAATTGAAGAACTTTGAAAGAAAACCATGAAAGATTGCATGTTATAGTGAGTTGTGAATAGTAAAGCTGGGGGCCGAAATTGGGATGTGTATGTAAGTAGTGTTATATTATTTTGAAACCATAAATTTGTGTTTAGATAGCATGAAAATGATCCTTGTGGGGTGAAAGAAGTATTGGCAATTATTTATATGTATATTTGAAGCTTGGCCAAAATTGGAGTCTATGTATATAGTTAAATGTTATGTTGTAGCATTGGAAGTATGCATTTGATGTTTAGATGGTGTAATACAATTCTTGGAGGGTAATAGAATGCTTGAGTATGATATACATGTATGTATAGTATGCCGCCCTGTTTTTGTAGCTGTGATAAAATGAGGTTCTTTAGTGAATTTGGGTATGATATACATGTATGTATAGTATGCTGGCCTATTTTTGTAGTTGTGATAAAATGAGGTTCTTTAGTGAATTTGGTGTAGTAATGGCCTTGTAAGTACTTGTTGTTTTGTTGTTGTTGTGTTGATTAATTGAAGCCGATATGGATTCTCGGGGTGGTTTAGTTTAAGGGGAAGTGCTGCCGAAATTTTTATAAAATTAGGGGCAAATTTGGAATTTAAGGCCTGAAAAGGCTTTTAGCTAATTATTGACGTTATTGTGATTTGTTGTAGACGTTGGACATTCGGAAGTATAAGTTGGATTGGCTTGACGTTGGGATTAGTTTGGAGAAGGAATTGAGGTATGTAAAGCATCTTCTTTCTTTTAGCATGATTTAGTTAAACATAGATTGCGCTATGGACCTCAAAAGAACCTATTCTCGCACCCCGGGCTAATGTGTGATTTACATTAGTTGTAAATGTAAGAAAAACTAAGTCGTAAAGACTTCTTGTTGAAATGGGGCATCACATTGTTGAGATTGGTATGCTATATCTTGCAAATCCTATATTTGCAGACCATCTATTTTTTTAGTGTGCTTATATCTAAAAAGATTGTAGCTTTGTTTCTTATTCTCTGTTTCTTGTTTAAGTTCTATGTTGTTGGAAATAAATACCAAAAATGTTTTGAGCAACCAAAATGATTCAGATGAGTCACCTTATGGGTGGACAGGCATTTCTTACTATCCTAATGACCAAAGAGTTCAATCTATGTATGTTTAGTTCACTTTTTTTATTTTCACTTTGCTTAGCTCTTCTTCGTTGGTTTCATTTTCTGCATTTTGTTGTTGAATTTTTAGCAACTTATCTTATATGAAAACTTAGAGAAATTATATCACTCATCGTGGGTAAGCTTATCAGATTGTAGAGATTGTAAGTTCCATGCATTCTCTTTATTCCACTTTTTGAGGTAATGCAACAAAATTTTGTTAAGGACCTTGTTTCTTTATATGAGCTAGAATTCCTAATGAAATTGACAATTGCCTTGAACTCAGAACTATGTAAGTTGGAACTTCTTATAAAATTGAGTGATAGAATATTTTCTTGGCGATTCTTCATGTTTCTTGATGAATTTGTCACAAACTTGGCATTATTTATGCATACAGATATCTCAGGGCGAATTATCTTCAAGGTGGCATACCAACAAACATTGAAAATCTCTCAGTGGTGATCATATTGTGAGATATATATTCTTTAGTTCATCATGTTATTGTGTGATTAATAAGATTGATTTAATGATTGATACCTTTAAATCTTCCTTAGAGACTTATCAAGCAATTCACTTAGGGGTGCTATACCTTCTTCCCTTAATCGTCTTAGATACCTTCATCTTTTGTAAGTCTGATTTTGTGAAGAGCCTCATGACTATGAAATTGGTGATTCAAAATTATTGGAATGTAATAATATTATCTTTGAGTGTTTCAATTATCCTACAGTATGGTTTGCTATTTTCCCTCAAGAGCACAGGTCGGCTTTCATTTGTACATAGCATGTTTGATGAAAGTTATGTTCAAATTATTAGAAGAATGATCCCTTGATTCTAAGTAAGTATGTAATCAATTTTTGTATTTGGAGCCAGCGAAAGAAACCAAAAGAAAAATGATCTTTATAGCTACAATTGAAAAAGAAAGGAATATGACAGTAACAAACCTGAAATTTAAGGAAGCTATACTTGTGTTCGTTCTTTGGTGTTCTTACGAAAAATTTAAAATCTTGATTTTTAGGTCCTTGACATTCGTAAACTGTAATAATAGGTAGAATTTGATAAGTTGAATGGATTTATTCTCTAATGGTTTCAAAAGTGTAGATAATTGTAACTTTTGATAGAAAGCTCGAAATGCTTTGAAAACAGTTCTGAAATGCCTCGAGGAATTTGTAATTTTGAAAACTTTGAAAGAATTTACAATAATTAATATTCTAATTTAGAGTATGATTATTGTGCTCATCGTTTGGATTTGTGATACTGATTGTATGTCTTATGATATGCTCTGATGTTGGTATTATGCCTGGACGTGACTCGTGATCTGAGCGGTCCAGGACATATCTTTGATGGACGCGACTCGTAATCCGAGCGATCCAGGACATATCTTTGGTGGACGCGACTCATAATCCGAGCGGTCCAGGACATATCTTTGGTGGACACAACTCGTAATCCGAGCGGTCCAGGACATATCTTTGGTGGACACAACTAGTAATCCGAGCGGTCCAGGACATATCTTTGGTGGACGCGACTCGTAATCCGAGCGGTCCAGGACATATCTTTGGTGGATGTAACTCGTAATTCGAGCGGTCTAGGACATATCTTTGGTGGACGCGACTCGTAATCCGAGCGGTCCAGGACATATCTTTGGTGGGCGTGACTAGTAATCCGAGCGGTCCAACTTTTGCACTACATCATTTCTGTATTAGGATTTGTAAGTATAGGGATGCCTGACTCACCTATCCTATTTTTGATATGTGAAGATATGCATAGGTTTACTATAAATTTTGCTTTTGTTGTTACGCTGATTATATTTTGTTTACTTTCACATGCTTGGTTATGTGTTTGCGTTCCACACTTTTATTTCGATTAATACTCATATTTACATTCTGTACTTTTCGCTTTACATATTCGGTACGCATTTCATACTGACCCCCCTCTCTTCGGGGGCTGCATTTCATGCCCGCAAGTACTGACGTACAGATTAGCGACCCATCCGCTTAGGATTTCCACCTGCTGTCTGAAGTGCTCCGTTGCTTTAGAGCGAACACTTGGTATATGCACTTGTATCTTTATTTTGCATTTTCACTCGTCCGAGGGTACTACGGGGCCCTATCCCGTCCTATGGTTCTATTTATTCACTCAGAGGTCTGTGGATGCCTGTGCGTATGGGCTGGGACAGTTTGTATAACTATATACGTATGATATGTAGGTTGGGCAGTTTAACCGCAGCGGTGACCTTATCGGCCTACGTATATATATATATATATATGCTGTGTATGCTGGGTTTTTTTTTGTATGCAGGATTTTGGGTTAGTCCGTAAAACAAAGGAAACTCTGCCAAAATTTCTATAAAAATAATACACTTGTTATAATCTGATTTTGTGTTTGGATTCAGGTGCCCCAATCGGGATCTAGTCATGGCCCATGGGTTGGGTCGTGACATAATTAAATAACCTACAAGTCCAAAAGCTATGAACAAAACACAACTACAACTATTATATCAAATATCTTGGGTTGCCTCCCAAGTAGCACTTGGTTTATTGTCATAGCACGACTCAAACAACTTGGTTACTCAGACTTAACCAAGTATGCAAACATCCTTCTTAAGATCGTCTAGCCTCTTCATTGAATGCCAAATTGTCACGACCCAAGCCTAAGGCCTAGACATGACACAATGCAAAGAAAACCCGAAGGGACCCCAAGCAAGCCTTATAAAACATCATTACACATTATTGGTCGCGGAAGCAATAAATCAAGCATCAAACATAAAAGAATGGGGAAACCGAGGCTAAGGGAAAAGCTTGCACAATATCATGGTTAAAATATAAGAGTTAAACACATATCATAGATACATAACATGTCCAACAAACACATCTAATACATAGATAAGAGCGGGGGCCAAGAAAAAGTAACTGGTGTCACCCTCATAGTCAAAATAACAAATAAAGATGAATGTATCAATACATAATAGAAGAAACATAGACTAGGTCCCCAAAGTGGAGGACTCACTAACTAGCTTGAATAGCATCGAATTAGCCACGTGGAGGAGGATGATAAACTTGGGCACTAGTTCCTACATGGTGACATCATGTAGGTATAGAGTATGTGTTAGTACGTTTGAATGTACTAAATATGTAGGATACAATGCAAAAAATAATTAAGCATCATAATCTAAATACATATGAATTGGCAATAGGCATAATATGTTATATGGCATGGATGATCAATGCATAAGTAAAACATGCTTAAGTACTTATGCTCATATAGGATATCATATGTGTAGAAGAGACCAAGCTAGATTTCCAAATGTACAACCCTTTGGTAGGTTAGTAATGATGTCTCCCCATCACTCTGGTGGATGGGTACAAACTCCCTTCTAGGTTGGTGATAATGCTGCCCCATCACTATGGTGGAGAAGTACAAACCCTTCCCTAGGTTTACTAGTACAAACCCCCATCTAGGTTAGTGATGATGCCGCCCCATCATCAGGTGGAGAAGTACAAACCTTTTCCTAGGTTGATGAGTACAAACCCCCATCTAGGTTATCCGGGTTCTTAGTCCCCCTGAATTGGGCATGGTCTAATACAACACTTTATATAGAATTTATCATGTACATAAGCTCATTTCATCATCATATAGTCAATCATATCATATCTCATGCTTTG
>DF357548.1:93581-110077 GCA_000787875.1 Solanum virginianum
GGTTTGAATTATTTTTTCGGCTTGGCCATCCGTTTTAGTGTGGAAGGCCGTACTAAGGTGAACTCTGTACCAAGACCCCTTTAGAAAGACCTCCAAAAGTGCGAAGTGAATTGAGAGCCATGGTCCGATATGATAGAAAAAGGAATCCCCTGCAACCTTACTATCTCATGGATATACAACTTTGTATACTCCTCAGCCCCATATGTGGTCTTCACGGGTAGAAAGTGAGCCAATTTCGTCATCCTATCAACCACAGTCCAAATGGAATCAAAATCCATATTAATCACCTCCTACTTCCAAGAGGAATCTCTATGTCTTGGGTTAGGCCGCCCGACGTTTGATGTTCGTCTTTGACTTATTGACAACTATGGCAACCAGAAATAAATTTGGCAATATCCATTTTCATGCCTACCATCAATACTTATCCCTCAAGTCTCTATATATTTTGGTGGAACTGGGGTGAATAGAATACGAAGAATTATAGGCCTCATCAAGGATCTTCTCCCTCAAACCACAAACACAAGGCACACTCGACCTACCTTGGTACCTAAGGGCTCCATCTCACCCTTCGAAGAAAATCTCTACTTTGCCCTCTTTCACCAAGGCCTTCAATTTAACCAAGGAAGAGTCAAGATCTTCTTTTGCTATCACCTCATCATCCAAAGAAGACTTAGACCCATCAATAGCCACAATACCATCATCACCAACCTTTTCCAACCTAACCCCCAATCTAGGAAATCTAGGAAATTTATGAACCTCCCTAGCCATCTCCTTATCACTACCATCCACATAAGCTACGCTACCCATGGACACCCAACTCAAAGCATCCGCCACCATATTTGCCTTACCCGGATGATAATGCATACTCATGTCATAATCTTTGAGAAGTTCTAGCCACCTTCTTTGTCTCAAATTGGGATATTTTTGAGTGAAGACATACTGGAGACTCTTATGATCGGTGAAGACATCCACATGCACCCCATACTAATAATGATACCAAATGTTTAATACAAACACAATGGCGGCTAACTCTGGATGGTGGGTAAGGTAGTTCCTTTCATGCACTTTGAGTTGTCTAGAACCATAAGCTATGACCTTACCATTTTGCATAAGCACACAACCCAAACCAACACTATATGTATAACAATACACAACAAAACCCTCAAGCCTATCAGGTAGAGACAATATAGGAGCAGACACAAGCCTATCCTTTAATGTTTGGAAGCTTCTCTTACATTCATCGGTCCACACAAACTTAACCTTCTTTTGACACAAACTTAACCTTTTTTTGAGTCAATTTTGTCATAGGGGAAGCAATGGAGGAAAACTCATTCACAAGTCTTCTATAGTAACCTGCAAGACCCAAGAGGCTCCTAATATCTGACGGGGTCAATGGTCTAGGCCAATTCATAATTACATCGATTTTCTTAGCACTTATATACCATCTCCCGATGCTACATGACCCAAGAATGCAACCTCCTTCAACAAAAATTCACACTTGTCATATTTAGCATACAATCTCTCCTCCCTCAACCTTTGTAACAAAACCCTCAAATGACCCATATGCTACTCCCTACTATGTGAATAGAACAATATATCATCAATGAAGACCATAACAAAGGAATCAAGGTAGGGTTTTAAGAAAACCCTCAAATGAACATATGCTCCTCCCTATTATGTGAGTAGATCAAATTATCATCAATGAAGACCACAACAAAGGAATTAAGGTATGGTTTGAAGACCCTATTCATTAGGTTCATGAAGATGGCCGGCGTATTAGTTAACCCTAAAGACATCACCAAAAACTCATAATGCCCATATCTAGTTCGGAAGGCCGTCTTTGGAATGTCAACTTAATTACCCTTGCTTGATGATGTCGAGACCGAAGATTAATCTTAGAGAAGAAGCTAACCCCTTGCAATTGGTCAAACAAGTCATTAATTCTCGAAAGAGGATACTTGTTCTTGATGGTGACCCTATTAAGTTGCGGGTAGTCAATGCACATTCTAAGTGACTCATCCTTCTTTTTCACAAACACAGGGGCACCCTAAGGTGATTGACTAGGTCAAACAAATCCCTTCTCCAACAAATCTTTCAATTGTTCCTTTAACTCCCTCAACTCCATCGGGGCCATACGGTAAGGAGGAATAGAGATAGGTTGAGTATCGGGAAGGAGATCTATACTAAAATCTATCTCCCTTTTGGGAGGGACACCGGGAAGGTTATTTCGGGAAGACATCAAGAAACTCATTTACAATCAAAATTGACTCAATAGAAGGGGCTTTGGACTCCACAACTTTAACCCTCACAAGATGGCAAAGACACCCCTTAGAGATCAACCTATAGGCTTTAATGCATGAAATGAATCTACCATTGACCACCACATCTTGACTTTCCTATTCAAGGATGGGTTCATTAGGAAATTAAAACTTGACCCTATTGGTTCTACAATCAATAAAAGCATAGTAGACATGCAACTAATCCATCCCAAGAATGACATAAAAGTCTACTACGTCTAATGCAACAAGATCACAAGGTAACAACTTATGCAAAATCCAAATAGGACAACTCCTATAAACATTCCTAGAAATAATAGAGGCACCAATAGGAGTAGACACTTCATATGACTTATGCAAAAACTTGGGGACAACATGAAATTTTTTAGCAACAAAAAGGGTAACAAATGAAAGAGTGGCACCCGATCAATCAAAGCATACACATTGAGGTCAAAAATTTTCAACATAGCGGTAATAACATTAGGGACCTTAGCAACCCCTTACCTCCCATGTAGAGCATAAAATTGATTGTGCATTGGGGCACCACCTTGAGGACCACCTCTCCCTAATGGGACCGCATTAGCACCCTAGACCTTGCCATGATTTCTTGCACAATCTACCTTCTTGTACCCAAGCTCTCTACAACCAAAGCATGCATTAGAATCTTCCAAATATGGGCCTTTATGACCCTTTACACATGTAGGACACACATCAATAGGAGCCACAACACTAACCCCTTGAGTCTTTGGGAGGTTATTGGTAAATCCCCTAGTAGTAACATGGTGAGACCCTTGGCCTTGATGGAACCGGTCACCCCTTTGGAACTTACCCCCAAGACAGGCACTCTTGGCCTCATTCCCTCTTTCTCTTCCTCAATTTTTCCTCCTCTATTTGATCGGCATAGGTCATCAATCGAGACAAGTTCATATCACTAATTAGCATGGTGAATCGACATTCTTCACTTACCAAGTCAGAGACTTCCATCACAAACTTGTTCATCCTAGATCTAGGATCGATCACCAAATGAGGAGCATACTTTAAAAGTTGATTAAACATGAGGGCATACTCCCTCATACTCATAGTACCTTGTTTCAAGTTCATAAACTCTACCAACTTAGCTTGCCTAAGCTCAAGAGGGAAAAACAACTAAGGAAGGCCAATTTGAACTCATCCCAAAGCACCACATCACTAACCCCCTTCTTACCCTTCCATTGATCATGCCATATTTGAGCTGCCCCTTTGAGTTGGTATGCCGCCAACTCCGCCTTTTCATTTAGCCCAACACCCACGATATTCAAGATTTTATAGACCTCATCTATATAGATCTTCGTCCATATTTAACCCATAGAAAACTAAAGGATTCATCCTCATGAAGTCTCTTACCCTAGCTCCCGGGGTAGTAGTATGAAGGGCTTGCGCCCCTTGATTGACTTGGTTGGCCACAGCTTGGGTAAGCATAGGGAGGGCATCCCACAACTCACCATTGTTAGGTTTCTCCTCGGGAGTTTGGGCCCTTCATCATCGAATATTTGGCATGATCTAGCATAACAAAGAACAATCGTTAGGAGAAAAAAGTCACTATAACTCTATAGCATGACATAGAACATGAAGAAAGGAAATATTTCCTAAAACATATCATAGCCTCCTATTCATAGTCATGGTGTGCTTCATAATAATGAATAGGACTCTAATCGACATAGTGTGTTGGACTCTGATGATCTATCAACCTAGTGCTCTAATACCAAGTTTGTCATGACCCAAGCCTGGGGCCTAGATGTGACATGGCATAAAGGGAGCCCGAAGGGACCCCAAACAAGTCTCATAAAGCATCATTACACATCCTTGGCCGCGGAAGTAATAAATCAAGCATTAAAAATTAAAAAAATAGGGAAACTAGGCTAAGGGAAAATCTTGCACAATATCATGGTTAAAAGACGAGAGATAAACTCATATGATAGATACATAACATGTCTAACAAACACCTCTAGTATATAGATAAGAGCGGGGTCCAAGAGAAAGTAACCGGGCTCACCCTCATAGTCAAAATAAACAATAAAATGAATGTCTCAATACATAATAGAAGAAACATAGACTAGGTCCCCGAAATGGAGGACTCACCAACTAGCTTGAATAGCATCGAACTAGCCACATGGAGAAGGATGATCAACTTGGGCACCAGTTCCTACATGGTGACATCATGTTGGCATAGAGTATGCATTAGTATGTTTGAATGTACTAAGTATATAGGATGCAATGCAAACAAGAATTAAGCATCATAATCAAAATGCACATCAATAGGCAATAGGCATAATATAACAATATGGCAAGGATGATCAATGCTTAAGTACTCATGCTCATAGAGGATATCATATATGTAGAAGAGACTAAGCTAGATTTCTAAATGTACAACTCTTTTGTAGGTTAGTGATGATACTGCCTAATCACTTACGTGGATGCGTACAAACCCTCATCTAGGTTAGTGATATTGCCGCCAGATCATCATGGTGGAGAAGTACAAATCTTTTTTTAGGTTGACTAGTACAAACCCCCATCTAAGTTAGTGATGATGTCGCCCCATCACCAGGTGGAGAAGTACAAACCCTTCCCTAGGTTGATGAGTACAAACCTAGATTTAGGTTATTCGGGTTCTTAGTCACCCCAAAATTGGGCGTGGTCTAATGCAACACTTTATATAGAATTTATCATGTACATAAGCTCATGTCATCATCTTATAGTCAATCATATCATATCTCATGCTTTGGACCTTCAACTCCTCAAGAAACCACATTCGGACATCTAATCAAACACTTAGAGGATGTGAAATAGTAGTATAAACCATGCAATTTAGAGATTAAATCATATACGAAAACCCATTGTAAAATCATCAATCAACACTTTGCAACACCCTCAAGACATATACATCAAAACTTCTCATCAAATCTTACAATATATCCAAGATTCATAGCTCAAACCATAGCAAAATAGTCACAACTTTACATAGCTTTAACATAGTGTGTAGTGAATTTCATAATATGCAAGTCTTATTTTTAAATTAACTTTAAATCATGCAATTTGAGTAAAAGGAGGCTTGGGTATCATGGGTGTAAGGAACCCATGAAGGAAACCCACATACCTTATATTGGAGATGAACTTGGTGAAGATTGGATATGGAGACTTGAAGCTTGAGATATATGAAATTTAAATTTTGGGCATTCCAAGATATGTTTTCAAAAACTTTTTAGGGTCGTTTCACAGATATTGAAGACAACTTCTTCATCATTCAGTCTGAACCTGAGTTGGCCAATTTCCATATCCACTAATGCCCGACCAGTAGTTTGCAGGGATAATGAATTTCTAAATTTTAATGAGTACGCCATAAAGTATCCTCACAGGCTTCTTCACCATGCAATCAACCATCAACAACCATATGCTCGTTAGAGTAGGGAATTTGATTATGGTCACTCTCCAATAAGAAAACGATCGCTATCAGTAATTAACCTAATCGAGGTTAGGGTCGAATCCATAGGGAATATAGGGCTTAACTATAAGATTTCACTACTAATCATTCCTAGTATTTATAACTACAATCTCTAGATTTGGGGGAGGGGGTTGTTATGATTCAAAGAACAACTTAAAATGAACACTAATTATGATTTGGGAAAATACTCAACTTTGGGATCAACTTGGGAATTTGTGTTCCCCATGGTTCGTTTACTCGATTATCCTAGGTAATATACCTATGATTAGTGAATCTCATGTAGGATGGTAACTTAAGTTCTTCTAGCCTTTTTGCGAAGGTAAAGGTCAAATTTCACCATGCACTTGGTCGGCTACTATGGCGTGCCAACTAACCGTTACCAATTATCCAAGTCAACCTCCCCTTTGTCAGGTTTGGTTGTTTAGAGGGGAATACATCAACCGAATTCTTTCATCTACTTCCCTTTTCTTATTCGTCACTACCTTGGTTGGGATCGTGATAGCAGGCAGGGTTTGGTGTTGGCCACCAACAAATAACATTAATCATGAAGGGAAATAGATAATACATGCAGAACCCCAATCATAAATATGCACAAAACCTAGGTCATCTCAAGTCAACTACCTATGGTTCCCACAACCCCAAGTTGTGGGTGCTTAGCTAATTATGGCTAAGATACAACACACAAAAATACAAATAATAGACATAGTTGAGAGTTTCACAAATAACAATGGAGGAGATAGGAACCACAAGTTGCAAACCCACAAGCTTGATTGATCAACAATGAGAACAAGGCAAGATTTACAATTCCCAAAATGAGTTTACCCAAATAGAACACTAATCTACTCTAAAACCTAAGAAAAACTTCAAAATTATATTGAGAGATGTCTACTGTTCGAACTCTCCAAAAAAACCTAACTTAAACTATTTATAGTATTTACAAAACAAACCTAGAAATCAAGTAGAAAAGACAGCTGGCATCTGATAAATTTCATAGTTACAACTCGTACGTTAGCCTACGAGTCGTAGTCGAGGTCTCATATCAGGTTATTGGCATCTTGGACTGAATTGGTATGACCCATAGGTATGACTCATTACTTGAGCTATGACTAATATGTTGGTCTCGTAGTCTTGGCCTTCAGTTTTTGGTCCAATATTTTGGCTCTCTGATTCTTGCTACGAGTCCACATATACACGTCATAGTATGTCTTATGACTCGTAGGTTGGGTTCAAAGGGGTGACCTTCACTTGGCAGATTTTTGATTTTTTGGTCTTTTATTCCTGCTATGACACTAACCTATTACTCGTAGCATGAGCTAGGACTCGTAGAAGAGCTCATATGGCCTTTGCTTTAGCAAAATCTGCAACTTTTCTTCAAAATCATGCCAACCTAACTTTTCTGCAAAAGTAACACAAAAACACATCCAAAATACTAAAAAGTCACTTTAAGAACTCACAAAATCCTTTGTTTTAGGCATCAAATGTGTTGTAACTTGATAGCACATCAATACCCTCAACTTAGAATTGTTGCTAGTCCTCAACCGATGACTCAATCTACGCAGACAAAGAGAAATAAATAGTAGCTATATTAATGGCATATACAATAGCTAATTTGATTCGGGTAACCAACTACTACTTTCAAAATAGAGTTACAGAGTTATGGAGCAAGCAAGAATATCTTGAGGTACCTGACAATCCAACTTTGATAAGCTAAGGAGCATTAACCTTCCATATTCACCGATATAGTCATATGCTACTCAAGTAGTGCAAATGCCCTCACTAGAAAGAAGTCCCTTATACTCACTCAAGAACATGCAGAAATCAGGGACTGAGGAAACATTCTTACTCTCACAATATAAATTCATGAACAATGACTAACACCATAAGCTTGCCCCTATACTCATTTTTCTGGCTTGGTGACAAAGTAGATTTGGATCACTTTAGGACTTAAGAGCTTGTAACATAGGTTCTTGGTGCTTTTGTATGGCATTTTAGGAATTTAGTGACTAAAAGCTATCCTTGAACCATGCTTACCAACACTTTTACCTTCAAAACCCATCAAATTTCACTAATTCCACCCTTATTCCACCATTTAAAGCTTTTCCTGTGCTGTTATTTCACTTTTTACAGTTGTACCTCAATTTCAAACTCTTTTTTGCACATCTTTTCAAACCAAGGCACTTTTTCTTTTCTTTTTCTTCACCCGGCTCATGATTAATCATCTTCTTTATTTTCACTTCAACTAACCACCTTATTTTTGTTACTTTACCATAATAAGAGCCACCCTCAACTTAGGCTTTTAGCCTAAGGTGAAGCACACAATATCTATGTCTTAAACCAGGGCCACCAATGTAGCCATCCTCAACTTAGGCTTTTATCCTCAATTAAGGTTCACATGTTCAAGGATAGAGTAGGGCCAATATCAGGATATTTCATCAAATAAAGTCAAGTCAGCAAGTTGTCAAGAAAGAATAGGTGCATGAGAAGCTCAAACATTTGGAGCAAGGGATTCACTAGCTCATTTGGTAGGCAATTTAGGCAAAAATGGGCTTCCTATCAAAATAAGGGCCTAAGATCACCTCCAAATCAACTAAGTCACTGAACCAAGCTTCGACTAGGAGGGCAATTTCTGAGTCCATACAAAATGCATGAATGCAACAAAATAAGCTCATAGCACACATGGTAATTGCATCCACAATCAAGTATAGACTTACAGGTCATGCTTTCAGTCTCAGCTTACCTTCACAATATCATAACAAACATTGTCAGATACTCTGAAATTTATGAATGCATCAATACTCACAACCTCAAAAATATTTGAGGGTACCAAATGTTGCATCAAAATTTAAAGAAAATTAACAGTTATATATATGCCATAAGATAACATTACTATGCATTTACAAATTATCTATACTTCCTAAAACATGTCGGTTCAATAAAAATTAAATATACACAAGGAAAAGAAACACGACAAGAAAACCTTGAGATCAAAAATAGGGGAAATTATGGACTTGAGACCACTCAGACTTCACCTTAATCCATAACTTCCACCACCCCACCAAAAGATGATACATAAAACTGGGGTCAAAAGAAGTCAAACATCTTGGTGCTCACGCACCAGTCTTGAGCTGATCAGTGGGTCCTAGGGCTGGCTTTCCTCCTCTGCTGCAGTGTTGGAAGTACCCTCTCCAGGTGGGGTATGCTATGCTTGGTCTCTCTGAATAACCGCTAATAAAAATGACACCTGCACCACCTCCTCAAGTATAGACTCCTCCTCCTCAGGTCTTGGCCTCTTTGGGGTTGGCTCTGGATCAGCATGCTCTAGAGGCCTCTTCCCTCTTGTGTCGGTTGACGAGCCAATCAAATGCCTCATCTCCTACCAGTCCTCCCTTCGAGGCTGGAACAGGGGCTGCCAACATCTGTAGTAAGTCGACCTTGAACCTGGCTAACTCTTCCATCACCGCACTTGTGTCGGCAGGCCTAGTACCCTCGAGCCTTTTTTGGACTCTAGCCTTGAACGCATTGACCCATGCATCAATCACTCGGACTATGGCATCAACTAAATCTGGGAAAAATGCTCGCATCTTCTCCTCGGTGTCCCAAACAATCTGATCAATCAACAGCCAGACCCATGCTGATAACCCTTGCAGCCTGCCCTCTGCTATAGCTAACCTGCACAATAAAGCCAGAAAAGTAATAGTAGAAAAAAGAGGGTCAACCTGAAATGTGGCTGGTGCTAGTGCTGGGGTGCTTGTGGATGGTGTAGACTCGATCTCGGCTACCGATATAGACTTTACAGTGGCCAGAGTAGTACACGTAGGAGTTGGAGATGAACCTGGAACCTGTGGCTCGACTGAAAATGGCTCTGGGATAATTGGGGAAGCTGCTCATGGTAAGGCCACAGTATTCTCGTCACCCTTTATTAGGATGGGATCCACAGTGCATCTAGCCTCCACATGAGGGTCCCGGTATGGGTCGATGGGAATACCTACTATACTGTATAATTGATGAATAAGAACTGGAAATGGCAGTGAGGTGTTCATCCGAGCTGCAGCCTCATGCATTTGCTCTGCTATAAGCTGAGCACAATTAATAGAATAACTAGCTAGGATACTGGCCAATAATACAGCCCTCTCAAAGGTGATCACATTATCCGCAAAAGTTAGCCTAATACACCAGCGGATAATCGACCACCAAAACTTGGCCCAGAATGACAAATGTGCCTTCACAATGGAGTCCACATGGTTTGTGATCCATGTAGGCTCTATACCTAGATCGTAGATCTGTCTCACAATCTACCAAAATAACTTCGTCATGACCCCAACATCATTCCTCATAATCGCTCTTCTTATTTTATCGATCCGACTATCTTATTCAACAGTCAACTGGGGTGCTCTATAAGTAGGCCAAAACTGTACTCAGTGGATTCTCTCCTCTGAGATGTTAACCTTCCTTTCCCTGACTGTCACCACTCGTAGCCTCGGCTACTCGATTGGTCTCTTGTTCTTTGCCAGCCCCAAGCAGAGTCTAGCAAGGTATGCAACATAGAACTCACAGACCACCAAAAGGGCATATTTGCCTAGCTGTTGCATAGTCCAACGGAGCCCTTGCTCTTCTAATCCCGTATCTAAGTTAGGTACTCTGTCTAACCCCACTGTGCTCAACCTGGATTCATCGTGAAATTGCTAGACCGGCTTGCCATGCCCTTATCTGCTAGCCCCTGGTCGTAGATCTCTTTTGTTCTCACAACACACCATGTGGGGTCGAGCGGGGGCTGAGATTGGGCCTCCTCCTGCTCAGGCTGAGAAGTGCTCTCGGACTCTGACTCGGAACTAGAATATGTAGGAGTCATCTCAGGAGAACGAATCCCCGAGTCATTTTTCTCCACTTCTTGTACCTCCTCTTCAGACTGGGAGGCACTTGTAACTTCCATAGGCTCCCGAACTGTACAGGCTCGGGTTTGAGGAACATTAGCAAAAGGGTCAATCCTGACCCTTTGGACTTTAACTAAACCCTCGGACCGCTCAGTCTCGGAAGACTCATCCACTAATCTCCGCTTGAATATTTTGATAGCCCTCTTATCTTTAGACGATATGTTATCTGCAACACAACCAAAAATCCATGTGAGCATTAAGATAATTTACTTACTTAACACACAACAAAGAACAAACTAAATAAAGGGCAAACAAGAACTGATGCAACTGCAGATTGCAGGTATGAGTCTAGTTATGACTCGTAAGATGACCTATAAGTCGTATACTAACCTCGTAGAACTAGTTGTGCTGTTAAAAATGCTTTCTAATCATAGATAGAGACGTAGTTATGAATAGTAAGATGGCCTACGAATCTTAGCCTTGGTCTCATACCTAGTTTCAGAAATATTTTTAAATCTCAGCTAAGTCTATGAGACCCCCACTACGAGTCATACTAGGTACTATGAATTATATGTAGTCTCATATGAGGAATGTGAAGGAATTATAGGTGACTAATGCTTCCTACGAGGGACTACTATGACTTGTATAGGAACTTATGAGTCATAATAGTGCCTCATAACTGAGCATAGAATTACCTGCGGTACCTACTCATTTCTTACTCAAGGCACAAATTCATCACCAAATCTCAATATATTTAAACAAAGGGGACCAAAGCAAGACTAAATGACATATATTTAATTCCAAACTAACATTGGCAATTCAAAATGACCATTAACCCTAGGAGTTGAGATCAATTTTACAATTTGTCAAGCGTACCAAACATAGAACACATTAAAAACCAACACTTGGCAATCATTCAACATTCCAAAGGAGTGTAATCACCATTAACAAAAATTCCATCACAACTCACATACTCAAACACAAGCAATCACACCCACAATATCTAAATTTCAACTCCTACAACCATTCCAACCCTATGTGAGCAACAATAATGTAACTCAAACTAAAACCTTATCAATTTCATACTCATAACCATCTATTCCAAACTCTCAACAAGGCTCAATTCATAACTCAATCATTTTAAAAGCTAACAAACCCTAGATTACAAGCATAGCTCAACAAAGCAATATATGGAATATTCAAGCATGATCAAACTAAACCCATACTCATGTAGGGAATAAGCTTATCAATAATAACCTAAAAATAGAATCAAAAAGCTTATCAATTACGTTAAAAAGTGAGCCAAAAGAAGAAGAGATGATTTTCACGTCAAAAACCTAGGATTTGGTACCCTTTGCCGAAATCTTCATCAGAAAATAATGTGGCCAACTAGGATTTTTTGTCGGGGATGGATTTATGGGATGGTAGATGGTTCTCTGTCATGTTTAGGGTTAGAAAATGGGGAAACTATTTTGAACCCCTTTTATAACAAATCTGGTCAGATTTTAAAATGCCTCAGATCGGGGATACGAGACCTCGACTATGAGTCATAAGTTGTCTTACAGCTCATAGGTCCTAGTCTCGTACCTGTCCCAACACTTAGCAAAACTCAAAAATCATACTTGGGTACTATGAACTAATCTTACGACTTGTAGGGGATTGTACAAATCGTAAGGTTGGCTCGTAGCATATGTGTCAACTTTAGATACTCACTGTTTCCCCCTACAAGGCATGACTATGAGTCATAGTGAAGACTACAACTTATATGCCTGCTTGTAGGAGCTGCTTCAAGTTCAATTTTTCCAGATCTTCAATTCTTTTATTTTTTTACCTACAAACCAAGTCTCAAAGCATAAGAATACTTAAAATTATTACAATTGCATCATTGTCTCTAACTTTAAATCCAACTACTACTTACTACTCTAAGTGTCAAACAAATAAATAATTAGCTAAATGCTTGGGTTTCCTCTGAAGAAGTGCCCTACTTAACGTCGTGGCCCGACTTTGTCATCTTCCTTTGTCAACTATCACTAAGGGTCCACACCTCACTCTTGCATTTGTTGGGGTGTTTTATGGATTGGTGGATATTAAATATAAATTTTGCTTCATTAACCCTGAATCACAGTTGACCTGAATCTATATCCACTAGTGCTCTTCCAGTGGCCAGAAAAGGTCTCCCCAAAATGATTGGCACCTTAAAATCAACTTCGTAGTCGAGGATCACAAAATTTGCCAGAAAGATGAACTTATCAACTTTAACAAGCACATCCAAAAAGATTCCCTCTGGCTTTTTAGTAGTTCGATCTGCCATAAGTAAACTCATTAGGAGTACCAAGGCCAAAATTTTTGAATACGCCAAGAGGCATTAAATTGATGCTTTTTCTTAAGTCACATAATGCTCTTGCAAATTTAACGTCGTCGATAGTGCAAGGTATGGTGAATGCCCCGGGGTCTTCCCGCTTTTGAGCAAGATATTTAGTCATGATCACACTACGTTATTGGAGTTCTTACAAGAACTCTTGGCTTAAAGTGGCATTTCTTGGTGACTAAATCCTTCATACATTTAGCATATCTGGGCATTTTCTCTAATGCTTCTAGGAGAAGGACGTTATGGAGAGTTGCTTCAACATTGAGAGAAAGTGTTTGAATCTACCCTTCTTTACCTTCTTTTTGAGCCTTTGAGGAAATGCAGAAGGAGGTTTTGGGATAGATTTCACTTTGTCATGCTCCCTTATCTCTTCTCGTTCCCAACACCCTTCGTATCTTCTCCATCAACATCAGCTTTACCATCAAGAACCTTCTCGACGATTTCATCCACCATAAATGGCATAGGGGGATCTATTATGCTCTTGCTACTCCTCGTCATCACTACCATAAAATGCCCTTCATTTTTTGGATTCAGAACTATATTGCTTGGTAGGGTGCCCTTTTGGTATTAGTTCAATTATGAAAACACTTGCCCAAACTGTTCTTCAAGTTGCTTGATTACCTCTGAATAAAAATCTATCTTTTGATTGATACTAGAGATATGTGCTTTCATTCACTTTAGGGTCTCATATTGATGGTCTGCTTGCTTTAACAACTTTTCAAACATATCTTTAATCCTTAAACTGCTTGATCTAGCATCACAATTGTGTGGTGGCATATAAGGATTGCATCTGTAGCCTTCTCTTCTCTCGTATTCTGCGTCTGGCACTCTCTTTCTCTCATAATATCCACCCCTATTATCTATGTACATCCTATCGCGGTGGAAGTTCTGACCTTGATTCCCAAAACCTTGCCTCCAATAGTCCGAATTGGATCCTTAGTGATGGATTTATGGGATGGTAGATGGTTCTCTGTCCTTGATTCCCAAAACCTTGCCTCCAATAGTCCGAATTGGATCCTTAGTGGTTGTTTCGAAAACTCGTCGCTTGGTTGCTTACACAATAGACATCTTTATCAAAGAATTGATCACCATATACAGGAGTAATTAGGGGTTGGTGACCTATTGCCTTCATACTAGCCTGGTTTTGCTTTAAAACCAAATCCATGCTCGTACGGAGTTAAGCAAGTTGCTCCATAATCTCTTCATTCACTTTCTCTTGCTCATTATTTATGGTAACCGCACAAGAACTCTTTGTATTACCACACTCACTCTGACGCTATGCTCTATTAATCTTCACCACTTGCTCCATTCTTTCTGCCACTAACTCAAACAATTGATCAAGAAAAATACCTCCCATGATCGTGTTGGCACATGCTTTGCTATTATCATCAAGTGCTCTGTAAAAGATCTCGACCAAAGCCTCATCAACAATCTTATGATTAGGTACTATTCTTAAGCATTTGGTGAATCTCTCTTATATAGTGCTAAGAGAGTCTCCAGGCAGTTGCTCGAAGTTATTAATTTGGTCCTTAAGCTTCAGCTTCTTCGACCTTAGGAAATATCTTTCTAAGAACACCTTTTGCAGCTCAGTCCAACTCGTGATGGTACCCGAAGGGAGTTCATACAACCATATTGCTACATTGCAAGTTAGTGACAATGGGAACACCCTCAATCTAACAACCTAACAACATCAATAGAAATATTTTGTGTCCCCATGACACTTTTGCACACAAAGATGACATTTTGGAGATGATGGTGACCCAGTGAATAGGCCTCGATTTTGGAGCATATGGAGCAATACACTTGATACCACGAACTTAGCATCTGCCAATAAAGGAGGCAATACTATAGAACTGGTAACATCCATCGTTATAGGGTTTAGTCGGTATTGATTCTAGCTATACGCATTTGCATTGAAGTCTCTGAGCTGTGGCCGGTTAACCCTTGGTGGTGGATTCTCCTCTCTACTTAAGTCTTCCTCATTCAGATGCATATCCTTCTCAACCTCAATGTCCTTATTCACTTAAGTCATCCTTCTTGGTAGTCGATGGATCTCCAAATTTAGGGGAGTTAAGGGATTGCCTTAGCTCCTTGTGTTGGGCATACACCCTATTATACCCTGCAAAAGAAATCAAAAAACAAAAACAAAAGCAAAAGTAAAGTACAAGAGACTTTAGAAATTAATACTAGAATTAACTAATAGTAAAATTAAATCAACCTAGTCATATTCCCTGACAATGGTGCCATAATTTTATGATGATGGTACAACATTCCAATAAGAAAGCGGTTGCTATCTGTAATTAACCTAATCGAGGTTAGGGTCGAATCCATAGGGAATACAGGGCTTGACTATAAGATTTTACTACTAATCATTTCTAGTATTTATAACTACAATCTCTAGATGGGGGGGGTGTTGTGATTCAAAGAACAACTTAAAATGAACACTAATTAAGATTTGGGAAAACACACATTTTTGGGAACAACTTGGAAATTTGTGTTCCCCATGGTTCTTTGACTCAATTACCGTAGGTAACATAAATATGATTAGTGAATCGCATGTAGGATGGAAACTTAAGTTCTTCCAGCCCTCTTGTGAGGGTAAAGGTCGAATTTCACCATGGTGCTTGGTCGTCTACCATACCGTACCAACTAACCATTAGCTATTGTCCCAGTCAACCTCCCCTTTATCAAGTTTGGTCGATTAGATGGGAATACATCAACCGAATCTTGTCATCTACTTCTGTTTTCCTATTCATCACTACCTTGGTCAGGATTATGATAGTAGGAAGGGTTTGTTGTTGGCCACCACCAAACAACATTAAGCATAAAGGGAAATAGGTAATACATGCAATGATTGGTCTTTCATAAAATTTGCATACCCAGGTATCTTCTCCAATGCCTCAATGAGAGGAATGTTGATGGAGAGTTATTTCAGCATAGAGAGAAAGTGGTTGAACTTGTGCTCCTCCTCCTTCTTTTTGATTCTTTGACGAAAGGGAGAAGGAGGTCTAAGAATGGCCTTCAACTTTCGTGACACCTCCTCAGCATCACTCACCCCATTCTTTACATGATTATCTCTGGTATCAGCATCCTTGAACTAAACTATCTCCTTTTGAACATCATCATCATCTACCGACTTAGGAGGATCAATGATACTCTTACCACTATGAGTAGTAACTGCCATGCACTACCCTTAATTTTAGATTTCATCCCCCTCAAGGTCTAATCCAATGTCTTAGCCTTCTTTAATAGATGGTCAAACATCTCCTTAACTTAGAACTACTAGCACTGGTGTTATGATTGTCTGGTGGCACATAAATACCATTTCTGTAGCCATCTCTGTGACCCTAATTTATATCTCTATCTTTGCCCCTAGTCCTGCCATAATAACCTTTATGGTTGTCTCTGAAAGCATCATCTCTATTATAGTTTTGACTTGGTTTCCTTGACCTTGGCACCAATAGTTCTGATTGGACCCTTGGGTGTTAGTTCAGAAACCCCCC
>DF357548.1:110151-137951 GCA_000787875.1 Solanum virginianum
AACCTCGTACAAGGGTGTTTGAGGAGGTTGATGAACAACTGTATTAACTCATTCATGATTCTGCTTCATCACCTCCATGCCGGTATGAATCTGGGTAAGCTTTTGCATTACATCATCATTTATTTTAGATTGCTCCAAAGCAATACTAACAGTGCATGAAATTTTGGTAGATGACTTATCTTTTTGCCCCCATGTACAATTCGTCTTTACCACTTTTTCCAGCTTCTTAGTAATCCTTGCAAATGGTTGATCTAAAAACATGCCCTCCTATGATGGATGCTATCAACACATGCTTGGCTCTTCTTATCTAAGGCATGGTAGAATATCTCCACCAAGGCATCATCAATAATTTTATGGTCTAGGGTACTACTCAAGTACTTTGTGAATCACTCCAATGTAGTACTGATCAAGTGACCAGGAAGTTGCTCAAAGTTGTTAATTTGATCTTTCAACTTGAGCTTCTTCGATCTGGGAAGTACCTCTCCAAAAAAGCTTTCTGCAACTCAGCCCAACTGGTGATTGAACTCTGTGAGAGCTCAGACATCTACAACACTGCATTGCTTGTTAGAGATAACGGGAAGATATGAAGTCCCACAACATCCATAGATAGATTCTATGTTCCCATTACACGCTTACAGACAAACACAATATTGTGTAGATGACTATGCAGATCCTCTTATGGTAGCTTGTGAACAACCCATAGTTCTGCATCATTTAAAATAACAAAACTTAGTGTCAATAGGTATTAGCGGCAATACAATGGCTTCGATTACATCTATAGCCATAGGGTTCAGTCGATATTGGTTCCAATAATAAGCTTTGGCATTGAAGTCCTGGGGCTGTGGATCAATATTCTCAAGAGGAGGTGGGTTGTCATTATTTGCATTCTCATTCTCATTTTGGTTCAGAGCTACACTCACTATGTTTGCATTATTTTGGGCCATCCTTCTTAGTCTTCTCTAGATCTCTGGGTCAAACAGAGTCAAGGGGATGCCTCAACATCGTGTATTGGGCATACACTACACCTGTACCCTAAAATATAAAAAAACAAGAAAAGTAAAATGAGGAAAATAAGGATTAATTTCTAAACTACTTGAACTAAACAAGTCTAGCCGTATTTCCCTACAATGTCACCAAAATATTGACGTCGCCCAGGCTACACCTTTTTTTTTAGGCTAAAATGGTCATTTTCAAGATATATAACCTAATTGAGCTTAGAGTTGATCCCACATAAAATATGGTAGACTTAGAAGAATTCAAAGTAATTTGGGTTGATTAATCTACTTACCTCCGCAAAAGGGGGAGGGTTGTAATAACTATGAAAAGTAATCTTAAACTTTGACAAGTGTTAAATGTTTATAAAGAGTAACTAGGGTATTGTGTGCCCATAATTTTCTAACTCAGTATTACCATATAATAAAATTCTTTTCTAGTGTGGAGCATGCAGAATGATAAATTAAGTTCACCAAACCCTTTGGCTCAGACGAGAGGCGACTTTTACTATGTGATTTGGTCCATCCCTGAAGTGTGACATTACTAACCCTTACCTATTGTTCCAGTACGACCTCCCCTTGCTCCGCTTGGTTGATTAGATGAGAAACATCAATCAAATCCTGTTAATTAATCTCTTTTCCTATTACTACCTTGATCTAATCAGTAATAATATGCGAGTTCTAAATTGGCCACCGTTAAACAGTGATCGAACCAAAGAGAATTAATTAACACATGCAAGCACTCTTTTCAAGAATTATGAATCATCCAATTTTTACGTTCTTAGTTCTTCATGATTCCCATAACCCTAATTATTGATTTAGCTACTCATGATCAGTGTTGGTGAAAGACTTATGAATTTGAATAACATAATTGAGCATTTACACAAGAGAATCAAGCACAAGAAATTTGTACTCTTCACTAAGAATCACAAGATTGAAATCAAAAGACAAAGTTGAGTTTTTACAAGTGTTTCTCTCAAGCTCTCTACAATTCTATAATGTTTTTGTAATATTCATTCACTATTCCCTATAAAAAATAACTAAAAAACCTATTTATAGTCTTTACAATAAAAAATCAAAATGGATTAGGAGAACTGGGTCGGCAGACTGTACGGGAGCTTCTACGGGCTGTATAATGTTTTATGTCCCATTATTGGCCTTTCATGGATTGCGTCTTCAAATTTGGGGCTGAATTCTATGATATCCTTCTATTGTCCATATAAAGTTCTATGGCCTGTAGAGGGTTTCATCTGATGATTTTAGCTTTACAGCCCATAGAATTCTCTGTGGCCTGTAAACGGTCTCGCGAATCCTCTGCTTCAGCAAATTTTGCATAGTTTGCCCAAAAATTATGTCAACTCTATAATCTTATAAAACAAACTTAAAATACATCAAATCTACTAAATTGCATTGAGAATAGACAAAACTCCAAGTTTTAAGCATCAGAAGTGTTGTATTTTGGCAACACATCACAACTATTCTCCTATTATTTTAGAGAAGACTAGTCTTTTATTTTATTTTCACAAATAATTCTATATGTATTTTACAATACCCCCTAATCTTTTCCACCTAGTTTGAGTTAAATGCTCGAGAGGTGTTGAGAAAAATGACTTAGAAAAGTCAATAGAAGAAACAACAAGGGTCCATCTATGACTTATAGAGTGATCGACCATCCGTAGATGGGGACCCATAGTTGCCCATATTACTTAGAAGCTTTTCTAAGTTTGAGGCCCATGTACGAGTCCTTATACAGACCATACTTCTTCCCATGAGCCATGGAATGGGTTTCATGGTTTGAGGATTCAAAAATCAATTTTCTAGATCTTGAACCATGATTAATAGGATGGTCTATGATCTATTTCATAGCCTATAGAAAAGGGTTTGTATAATCAAATCTAGTAACCTAAATTCTAGAGACCTCAACCTATGAAGGGTCATTAACGACCCATAAATGGGACCACGACCCATAAACATAGTTTTGTTATTCTATTTGGCAGTTTGAAGGAGGGATATTTTTTTCTTTTCATACCCTTTTTAGTTAAAACCTCTAATAGTTTGGGGTTAATTTAGACCCTTTATCAGTACCTTAAGTGCATTAATCCTTATTCTACACTTAGAAATCTTGAGAGCATCGAGGAAAGGAAAAAAGCTAGGGTTTCGAGCATGTGATTGAAGATTGTATGAAAGTTGATCATTCTTTAAAATTCCAGGTATGTAAGGCTTCCTAAAGCCTTAGATTGAGTTTATCCACACGTCCTTTGCAACTATATTAGTTGAATTTTGTGTATAGAGATTGAGTAAAGGAAATTCCTAATCTAAATCTTCAAGTTGTCTACACCTACTTTGAGTCATGATACATATCTATGAACGTATTGATGGTATATATGTTGATTGTATATGGTCTTCAACATCTAATTGAGTTACTGATATGAACCCTAATTATATAAGTCTATGTACTTTTGTTGCATAGATTAGATTGAGAATATGACTGAGAATGTCTGCATTAAGCATGATTGGAATGTTAGGAGTACCTTGCATGTCTTTATATGAGGAACACTTTATATCTCTCATTATAATGAGCACTTTGCATGTCTTTGTGTGATGAGCATGATAGATTGGGAGTCAAAGTGACTGTCTAAGTTAGAGTCTTGAATGACTTGATGAGTCTTGATAGCATGCATGATCAATGGCCATGATTGGTTGAATTGTTGAGTGATTGGATTGTGTTTTATTGGAGTAAATATAAAGAGTCCATTACATGAGCATATTTAAGTCTTGGGAGGAGTATTGAGCACTGATATGAGCATTTTTAGATAATGACTCTAACCCATAAACTATGTTGTCAGTGTAAGATAATTGTGTCATTAATTCGAGCGGCTCATCTCAAGAATATGGACATGGATTGTGAATCCAAGATTGGTTAATCATCCTTTACCTTGAAAAGTGTTTGATAGGCATGACAACAACATGGCCTTCATTATACTTCACCAAACTAAAGGTGGCAGGATTGTTGTCAGTTAAGAGAAACTCCCAAGAAATGCCATGATGGAATGTGAAATGTCTAAAATGAGTTGCATAACAATGAGTATAATTTCAAAGAATAAATTAATTTTTTCAAAAAGTTGCATGTTTAGCGAGTTGAGTTTCAAATTGTGGAGTTGATTACTGAGCTGATTTGGTTTATTAGTATTTTAACCTTTCTTGTTAGCTAGACAATTTATATACCAATATATTCCATGTACTGACATCCATTTGGGCCTGCATTATTAATACCCAAAGGAGCCTTGTGACCTGTAGTGGGTTAGAGACAGGAGCCTTGACACTAAGCCACTAGTGGTTTAGATATGGGAATGTGACCCTGATTGTAAGCTGTAGGATATATCCTATATGCTCTTTGGGCTATTTGTGAGAAGAAACTAGTTACATGGGTTAGTCTTGGGAACTGGCATAGATTATACTGACGCTGTGCTATGAGCTGATTTACACAGAGAATGGCCTAGTAAGGGCTAAATATAGGCTACTTCCATAGGGCAAGCATATGTTCTAACTTGACTCATTCCTATATGAGGAGGTGGAACCTGTTTCTACTATGATATGTTAACCAGGAGATTATGCATTGATTATATGTCATAATGCTATTCCACTCGGATATAGATATAACTCAGTTGGTTTGGGTATCTTGGATATTTATGATTTATCACAATAGTTTATGTTCACTCTAGGAACTTGTTATTGACAAGGTCACCGTATACTTGGCCTTAGTGAGGCATGATTTTTAAAGTGATTTGCGATGTATATACTTTGGTGTATTGCTGATAGTTGTTATGCATTTGATCATTTTGTTTGATGTTAGGGTATCTATTGTGTCATAGAAATATAGTGATTTTGATTATGTGGGTTTGATTGCAGCTGTGGGATACCTAAGTTGAGAGTATCATTGCCTACATTCACTCTAGGAATGATACGATTATCATCGCCTACATTCACTCTAGGCCCGATATGACTTTGAAATTTTGGATCTAGATAGATTGGTTGAGTGAGTGATTGATTGATATATCAAGTCTCAGAAGACATTTCCTTTTGTTGTTTGAGCACCAATATCCATGCCTGAGTATCTTAGTTTATGGGTTACATGCCCCGCTTTTCGAGTTCTGGTGGTAGCACCTGAGCACTCGAAGACAGATACCGATACTGTGGATCAAGTATCGGGTAAGATTTTGGTCGAGGACCACGATTCATATTCCATGGGGCTAGGCATCATGATTGATATTCTATAGGATTTGTCCCATGATTGGGATCCTAAGATGAGACACTATTATTCATATGAATGGGATTCTTTCTTCCGTAGGATATTTCCCACTATTATGCTTAAAGTCAGATCATTTGGCCCTGGCTGACTGCCTTATCAAAGGCCAAGATGGAAGCCCCAGGGGTTACAGTCCACAGATGATCTTAGGGGTTGGAGTCCCCATGTTATACCATTTCTAGATGGGTCAAAGACTCTGTTATTAGTGTGATACATAGGGCCGAGGGCCGATTGTTACCTGTGGATTAACTTACCCTTTCACACTCAATTGTGCATTGGTGTACCTTCTGGTCTTATGGTACTCGGGGTGCATTTAAGCTTAGTTACTAGGGCCTTACAACCATGTACAACTGACACTTGTTCTGATAATGTGGAGAGCTGGGTTTTGTGATGGCTCTATGGGATTCTCTAATAGTTCTGATGGATTCTATGATTATTTGTTGGCATTATAATTATGCGAGGGTTTACCTTCTAGTCTTATAGGGAACCAATTGGGTATAAGCATAGATACAAGGGTCTTGCACCTACGTACAACACTATACATCAATTGGGGGTAGTTGTTGTATGAGCCTCCACAGTTTTTGTCAGTGATATGAGCATATTTAAGTCTTGGGAGGAGTATTGAGCACTGATATGAGCATTTTTAGATAATGACTCTAACCCATAAACTATGTTGTCAGTGTAAGATAATTGTTAGGTTATCATAGTCATCACTTGAGTTGGTTCAGTCATTATTGTTTATCTTCTTTATTGGCTTATTGGTGGTTTAAGGGTTTCCAACATGCCTATGCCTTGATGTGAGTTCATCTTAATATGCTGCTATAGTTCTCTTTATATTTGATCTTTATATATGTTTACTATTTCACTCGATCGGCTGATGATGCCTACTGGGTGCCTTTCTTGTACTCACCCCTACTTCTACGTCATTATAGGGTGCAGTTCCAGGTATGAGCCATTATAGCTGAGTTGGGGAACTTAGGGAGTGCATAGGAGAGTTTTAGTGAGCACCAGTAGATCTTGTTTCTTCGCAGTCTCCTTCCTATTGATGGCCATCTTTTGTATCTAGACATTGGCCTTGTACAGTAGTATTATATATTTGTAGAGGCACTCTAATTTTAGAATTATTATGATTCTTGATAGGGTATATGATATGTTCTTATTTCCATTGTAGATCTGTACAGTTGACTTCCAGATTTTTGGTAGGCTTCGGTTATGATTGTCATATTGGTTATGGTTTGGACTAGAAAGCTAGGACAGGTACCCTAGGGGTTGGGTAATTGACTTGCCTATAGGCGAGATATAGCAGACGATATCATGTCAGGGACCGTATCGTGAGAAGGTGGTATCAGAGTTTAAGGTTCCCTAGTCTCATCTATACACAACTACCATCTAGTAGAGTCCTGTGGATGGGTGTGGAGACGTCTGTGGCTTATATCCAGGAGGCTATGGGATGTTTAGGAACTTTCCTATATTATTAATTCTGGTTGTGCATCTTGTTAGTGATTCTTCAATTTCGGAGAATTTGTTTCGTTCATTCTTCGCATGGATACCATATAGAGGTCAGGCTCTGAGCAGGGGAATTGTTGCATGGTCAGTCCTAGATAGGGAGAAGCCCCAGGGCCCGTGGAGCAAAGGCTAAATGCCCTTGAGTTGTAGCAGCCAAATTGGAAGCCTGTAGGCATTGGAGTTATAGGTGCTCCTGATAAGGATATTGAAGGTGAGAGAGATTTGATTGAAGTAATGTTAAGTATAGGTTCTCTTGGTATTCCTGTCTCTGGTTATTTAAATGCTAGCTTGATCTGTTAGCCTCCTAATATTGATGAGTATGCTACGCCTGATGGGATTCTGGGTGATTGTCACTTATGTTATTATTATACCCTATTAGGGGCTGAATGTAAGCTAAACCCTGTGATTTATACATATGACAATTTTGATTTTTACCTACTGGAGGGGGTAGTCTGATACTTGTGTACATTATATTTGAGAGGCCGACTATCAGTTATACCCTTAGCTACACCTTGTGCCTCTACGGTTATAATTTTGTTGTGATCCTATTAATATATGATTCCCCGAGTACTTGGGCAACTGGATTGTGAGATAAATGTCATACCTGGAGGCTTAGTTAGGTTGTCTATTATTGTCATGACACATGCCTAGGGCCTAGACATGACACGATGAATGGGAAGCCCGAAGACAACCAAACAATCCTCGTAGCATATCGTGTACACATCCTGGGTTGTGGAAGCAAATTAGATAAACACAAGAGTCAAATAAATGGAAAGCGAAAAAGGGACTAACGGAAACCATTCATAATAATAAAAACATAAGAAGAGTCAACCTCAAAAATCATAGACAAACCATGACATAATATCCAATGACACCTCTATATAGAACGAGGCGTGGGCCAAGACACTTCCTGAGCTCAGCCTCATTTAATAAGTATTCAATATAAGAACAAGTCTCTATAAAGCACGAATAATAATAGACATCATCCTCGGAATTGAGGACTCACCAACTAGCTTTATTCGCAAGAGCCAAACTAGCCACGGGGAGAATGGTCAATAGGAGTGTTGGTACCTACATGGTAATATCATATAGACATAGAGTATGTGTTAGTACATTTGAATATACTAAGTATGCGGGATATAATGCAACAAGAACATAGGCCATGATATCAAGATTCTTAATTATATAAAGAGAACGTAAGCTCAAATGAGATATATGCTCCAAAACCTTACACAAATATGCATGAGATGAGCCCAAATATACACCCATTTACCTTATTGTGACCTTTTTGGGTAGTGTAACCAATATCCCTACCTTATGACATAGCCTTTTTGGTAGGTGTTATAAGATGTCCTTACCTTATGATATAATCTTTTATGTAGGTGCTATGAATTCTTATACCTTATGGCATGGCCTTTCTAGTAGGTTGTCCTTACCTTATGATATAATCTTTTAAGTAGGGACCATGACTTATTGTACCCCACGATATGGCCTCTTCTATAGGTTGTCCTTACCTTAAGATATAATCTTTTAAGTAGGGACCATGATTTATTCAACCTTATGCCATGGCCTTTTCGGTAGGTTGTTCTTACCTTATGATACAATCTTTTAGGTAGAAGTTATTGGTTTATTCTGCCTTACGGCATGATGTTTTTGGTAGGTTGTCCTTACCTTACAATATAATATTTTAGGTAGGAACCATGAGATGTTCTACAGCATGGCCTTTTCGGTAGGAGTACAAATAGCTTATCAAACCATCACATCAAATAGTCAAGAAAGGGGCTTCTCATTTCACATAATAGTAAAATATAGTATAAGGGTTCAAAAGTTATCTTATAGACCATGGGAGCTTTTCATGAGTTTAATTCATGATTGTGGACCCATAAAGTACCATAACATGCTTACCACTTAAATGCATGCAATAACCCCTCATCAACATCATTAATTCACATCAAGTAATTTCATCAAACACATGGTGGGCATATGCAATCCAAGAGTGTAAAACAAGAAGTAAAACCAATTCATTTTAAAGTCAATCAAATTAGCCCACAAATATTATGGTAAAGCCCTATCATGGGTAATATGTAAATCATATCAAAACATCACAATAGTTCATAGATTTCATGGTTTGAATCATGTATAGTCTCAATAGAAAAAGATTAATTCATAGTATAAGCTTAAAATAGATATTCATGCATAATCAATAATATTTGATAAAACCCCAACATGCTTCATGCTCATATTTCATAATAATCGACACTCATAAGTAATACAACTTGAAACATGCAATTTTCATAAAAAGAAAAATTGGGTTCAACCCACATACCTTAAATAAGAATTTCTTAATGTAAACTTAAAGGAGACTTAAAGTTTGCATGGAATTTTTAAGATCTGAAATTAAGCTTGAGACACTTGATGTTTGGTGAAATATTTGGTTAAGTCTTGGAGAGGCTTTTGAGAGGCTTTTGAGTGATATATAGATGAAAATTGACTAAGTATGGGTGATTTTACGCTTAAGTGGGCATGAGGCTATGATCCCGATGCCCTTGGGCTAAAATAGAAAAATAAGGGAAAAACTGCACTGGTCCACATCACGATCGCGACGTGCTAGGGGCGCGGATCAGTGTTGGAGGGCCCTTCACAATGGGTCAGCGTCACGCCAGTGATATAGACCTGATGATACTTCATGGGTACCTTTTCTGGTACTCACCCCTACTTCAGCATCATCCCATAGTACATGTCCATGTACATGCCATGATAGTTGAGTTAGGGAACTTCAGGAGCGCTCAAGAGACTTTTGGTGAGCAACAACAGATCTGGTTTCTTCGCAGTCTTCTTCCTGTTGATTTTGTATCCAGACATAGGCCTTGTACAATAGTATTATGTATTTGTAGAGGCACTCTGATTTATTATTATTATTATTATGATTATTGATATATGTATATGATATGTCATTGTGTTTATTGTTGCGATGTACAGTTGACTTTTAGGTTCTGGGTAGGTTTTGGTAATGTATATTATTATATTGGTTATTATTTATACTAGAAAGCTAGGAAAGGTACCTTGGGGGTTGGGTAATTGGTTTGCTTGTAGGTGGGAGCTAGCAGGTGCCATTATGACCAGGACCGAGTCGAGATAGTTTTCTCTGGCATCTACTTAGACTATGTGGAAAGAATAAGGGGGTGTTACATTGTCTCCCCCTTGGGATTATTAATCCTAGAATGAAGAGAAATCTAGGAACCTTGTCAAGGAACAAATATTATTATGGATCTAATAACCAAACAACTCTCAACTCACTCATGAAATAAGTCAATAAGTAGTTAAGCAAGTAAACAGTAAACAAATATATTCAATCATCACATAAACTCTAGGATATTACTGTTAGTCATACTTAGAATAAATATGACATCCCATTAACTCCATGCTCTTGTATCCATTTTACAAGTCTCATTTGGTTATCTTGGGGTTGTATTAGGTTCATGGGAGACTCCTAGTACCTAAACGAGTTCAAGACTTCCCTAAGAGTTGAGTTTTGGGTGATGGTTCATGCAATGGTCAACTTTTAACTAGCATAACTCTTAGCATATTTGGAACTGGGTGGCCCACGACATGTCAAATGTATTCCCTTTGAGTTATCTTCGCATTAAACTAACATAGCATTTAGAAAACTTGGAACTGGGTGGACCACAACATGTCACATGAAAGTCCTTTGAGTTAGCTTTCCGACACACTTTGTTTCACCTCATTTAGAGTTCGGAGTCAAAAGTTATGGTCATTTTACTTAAGACTGCTAGTGTAGAGTTGCACTATGAGCCCACTGTTACGAGTCGTAGGTCGGGGTACAACTCGTAGGTCAGCCTCATAGCAATTTCTAGAGACTTGAAAATTGAGTCTAGGGGTCACATGAAGGGTCCTACCAGTCGTAGTACTACCTAGGGGTAGTAATAGGGACCGTAACAGCTGTTAGACTGCTTTTTAGGAAGGGTTATTTTGGTCCTTTCCCAACCTTTCTAAGCTTTATATTGACATTTTTATGCTCAATAAAGGTCCCAAAACCCTTAAATTCTTCATTGTCTTGATAAAATACTCTCTCAAACCCTTATACTAATATTTCACTCCATAATCAAGTGTCCAAATTACTTCTGGATCTAAGGATTTCTTTCAAGCTTTAAGCCTCCATTTTCAATCTTCATGAAGAACTTCTACAAAGCTAAGGTATATTGGTTTCAACCTTTGGGTCCTTTCACCTATGGTGCCTAATAAAATTTTCTATTTAAATTATATGAGTTAAAGTTAATTTACTCATGAGTCTTGATTGTTGTAAATTTCACTGCACAGTAAAGTAGGGTTTTATTAAAGTATGATTGTCTTAGCATGTTTTGAGCTATAAATCATAGAGCTAATATGATATCTGATAAGGGCTTTTGATGTGAATGTCTTGGTGGTGTTGAAAGGTGTTCATTGATGATTTTACAATGGGTTTCCTTACCTGATTTCATCTCTAAATTGTATGGTCAAATACCATCATTTCACACCCGCCAAGTGTTTGATAAAATATCCGGATTATGATTCTTGAATTGTTGCAAGCCTAATGCTTTGAATATGATATATATGACTTTATTATGATGAAAGAATGATGTATGTGTGATAATTTCATCATGAGCTCTTATAGTATTGCATATTGACCATGGCCATTTTGAGGGGTTAGTACCTTGAACGCTCTGATGGAGTGTGAGAAGTCCATTAACCATATTTAAGGGTTACTACCTTGACCACTATGATGTAAGGTGAGAAGTCCATTAACCATATTGAGGGGTTAGTGTCTTGACCACTATGATGGAGGGTGAGAAGTCCATTAACCATGTTGAGGGATTGGTACCTTGACCACTACTAAGGGGGTGTTAAGCCTTGGATTCAAGTACTACTTTACTTGGTCTATGATGATGGTCTCTACTTCCATATATGATCTATAAGAGCATGATTTTTACTACAAGCATTCATTCATACATGTGATATTGTTATATTGTGCCTATTATATATGGTTATGCATTTTGCCTATAATGCCTATCTCTTGTTGCATTGCATGCTATATACTTAGTACATTCAAACATACTAACCATTGCATGCTATATACTTAGTACATTCAAATTTACTAACACATACTCTATGCCTACACAATGTTACAATGTTGAAATCAAAGCTTTATTTTGTCATCATCCTCCTCCACATGGCTAGTGGTGTCCATTCAAGCTGGTTGGTGAGTCCTCCATTCTGAGGAAATTAGTCTACATTTCTATGCTATGTATTAAAGACTATGTTTCCTTTTGTATGCTTTGACTAAGAGGGTGAGCTCGATTGCTTGTCTTGGCCCCCGCTAAGTTCTATATTAGAGGTGTTGTTGGACAAAATGTGTATTATACTTGAGCTTTGACTCACTTATAATATTCAAACTTTTTTAATATAAGTCCTTTTCCCTTAGTCCCAATTCCTCTTTTTATTATTTCTTATGTTGTTTTATATTGCTTTCGCGACTAACGATGTGTAATGATATGCTACGAGGCTTGTTTGGAGTTCCTTCAGGTTTCTCATCTGCCAATCACGTCTAGGCCCTACGCTTGGGTCATGGCAAAGATGGTGCCTTTTGAATAATAGCCAAGAAGATCTTATGAAAATTGAACATTTTTTTACCATACTCGATCTCAATGCACTAGGTTGATAGATCCTCAAAGTCCAATACACCTCGTCTATTAGAGTCTTATTCATGGTTATGTTGTGCACCACAATTATGAGCAGGAGGCTATAAGATATTTTAGGAAATGTTTCCCCTGTTCATGTTCTAAGTTGTGCTATAGAGTTATAGTAAGCTTTCCCCCCCTAACTATTATTCCTTGCTATGCTAGATCATGACTAACACTCGAGGAAGAAGGGCCCAAACTCCTGAGGAGCAACCTACCAATTGTGAACTCCAGGATGCTTTCACTATGCTTGCCCAAGTTGTGGCCAACCAAGTCAACCACGGGGCCTAAATCCCTTATGTTACTACCCTAGGAGCTAGGGTAAGGGACTTTATAAGGATGAACCCTCTGGTATTTCACGTGTCAAAGGTAAATGAAGATCCACAAGAGTTAATTGATGAGGTTTACAAAATTTTATCTATCATGGAAGTTGGGCCAAATGAAAAGGCAGAGTTGGCAGCCTACCAACTCAAAGGGGTAGCCCAAATTTGGTATGATCAATGGAAGGAGGAGAAAGGAAATGGTAATATGGTGCTTTGAGAGGAGTTCAAATTAGGTTTTCTTAATTGATTCTTTCCTTTTGAGTTTAGGGAGGCTAAATTGGAATAGTTCATAAACTTGAAGCAAGGGGATATGAGTGTGAGGGAGTATGCCCTCAAGTTCACCCAACTATCTAAATATGCTCCTCAATTAGTGTTCAATGTAACGACTAGGATGAACAACTTTGTAATGGGTATCTCCGACTTGATGAGTGAGGAATGTCGATCCGCTATGTTGATTAGTGACATAGATTTATCCTATTTGATGACTTATGCCAAACAAATAGAAGAGAAAAAATTGAGGAAGAAGAAAGGTAAGGAGACCAAAAGAGCCTACGGTGAGGGAAAGTTCCAAAAATACCAAATTTGTGCTAGTATGTTACCTTATACTAAGTGCCCAAAGTGTGGTAAATGCCATGATGGCCCATGCTTAAAGAAAACCAATGCCTGTTATGGATGTGGAAAGGAGGATCACAAGATAATAGATTGTCCTCTTAGGCGCAAAAGGGGTAGAGGTGGTGAGGTTGACCAAGGGGATGCTCCAAGGCGTAATCAGTTCTATGCTTTTCAAAGGAGGCAAGAAGAGGATGAGGCGTCCGATGTTGCTACTAGTATGTTAAAGATTCCTTGATTTAGATGTGTGTACATTGTTGGGACCGAAGTACCATTGTTTCTTTCTTTATTCTCTTGGGGGTAGGGTTGCAAGTCTTGGAGGATGAGAGGTTGTTTGCCAAATATGATAGGTGTGTATTATGGATAGCAAGAAGATGGCTAGAACTTCTTAAGGATTATGATATAAGTGTGCATTATGTCCCCCGTTAAGGCTAGTGATGTGATTAATGCTCTATGTAGGGTGCCTATGGGTAGCCTAGCATTGTGGTAATGGTGGTAAAGAGGTGACTAGTGTAGTCTATCGATCGGCTGGATAAGGAGTTAGGTTGAAGAAAGTTGAGAATGGTAGTATAGTGTTCTCGAGGGTTCCAAATCTTCTTGGGATAAGAGGTCTAGTTTAAGCAAGACCTTCATTTCCGCCTTATTAGAGTTGGAAGTGTTGGGTGAGAAGATGATAGAGTGGAAGTTATCTCCCGGGGGGAGATGGTGGTTATGGTACCAAGTAGGTTAGGTGTATTTAAGGTCGCTAATTGAGTTGCGGATTGCCTATGGATAGGAGTTGGGTTAGTTTGGTTCTTCATGCCTCTATGTTGATGGGATGTGTTGGTGCCTCTAGTGCTATAGCACTCCTTGAGATTGTGGGAAGTTGGTAAGGTTGCGTAGGTTTGGGGATTGCCTATGGATAAGAGTTGGGTTAGTTTGGTTCTTCATGCCTCTAGGTTGATGGGATGTGTTAGTGCCTCTAGTGCTATAACACTCATGGAGATTATGGGTTATGTGGAGGATAAGTTGACTTAGGAGAAGGTCCCAGTGGAGGTGTGGATGGGTGAATGGAGAAGTTGAATGATAATGATGTGGTGTTCGCCAAGGCCTATTTTAGGAAATGTTTCCCCTGTTCATGTTCTACGTCATGATATTGAGTTGTGGTAAGTTTTTCCCTCTAATGACTGTTCTTTGCTATGTTAGATTTTTTGGAGGAGTCATCTATTTTTATGTGTCTCTCAAGAAGCTAGTACGGGCATGGAGAAGTAATATCTGTATTTCTTTCATTCTATTCAAGCTTATGATAACACGTCAAGTCCTTCCTATGATTCCAAGTCTTATGTTTTAGCCCCTATATCATTCATATACATTCATGTTTAAGTTGGCAAATACATGGTGATTTTACGCTTATGTTGAGATTTTGAATTGATGTTTTGAATGATTTGAATACATTTTAGCATTACTTTTAACTATATTATGATTTTCAACTAGTAAGCTATGTAATGGATCTTATGGTTGGAAGTTTCATGTTCTAATTCAAGACTTGTTCTTCCACATTCGAGGATGAATGTTCCCAAGGGGGAGATATTGTGACACCTCATAACTCCATGCTCTTGTATCCATGTTTCAAGCCTCATTTGGTTAGTTTGGGGTTGAATTAGGTTCATGGGAGACTCCTACTACTTAAACGAGTTGAAGACATCCCTAAGAGTTGAGTTTTGGGTCATGGTTCATCCAAGGGTCAACTTTAAACTAGCATAACTTTTAGCACACTTAGAATTAGGTGGTCCAAAATAGTCAAATGAAATTCCTTTGAGTTAGATTTCCAACGCACTTTGTTTCACCTCATTTAGAGTTTGGAGTCAAAAGTTATGGTCATTTTACTAAAGACTGTCAGTGCAGAGTTGCACTACGAGCCCACTGTTACGTGTTGTAGCTCGGGGTACGACTCATAGGACAGGCTTATAGCAATTTCCAGAGACTTCAAAATTGAGCCTAGGGGTCTTGTGAAAGGTCCTACGATTCGTAATGCTACCTACGGGTCGTAACAAGGCCCATAATAGTCGTTAGATAGCTTTTTCGAAGGGTTATTTTAGTCCTTTCCCACCACTTTCTAAGCTCTAGATTGACGTTTTTATGCTCATTCAAGGTCCCAAAACCCTTAAGTTCTTCATTCTATTGATAAAATACACTCTCAAACCCTTATACTAATATTTCACTCCAAAAATCAAATGTCCAAATCTCTTCCGGATCTAAGGATTTCCTTCAAGCTTCAAGCCTCTATTTTCAATCTTCATCAAGAACTTCTCAAAACCTAAGGTATATGGATTTCAACCATTGGGTCCTTTCACCCATAGTGCACAATCCTCTTTTCTATTTAAATTACATAATTCAAAGTTGATTTACTTATAGGTCTTAATTGTTGTAAATTTCACTACATAATAAAGTGGGGTTTCATGAAAATATGATTGTCTTAGCATGTTTTCAGCTATAAATCTTAGAGCTAATGTGAGATTTGATGAGAAATTTTGATGTGAATATCTTGGGAGTATTGCAAGGTGTTGATTAATAGTTTTAAAATGGGTTTTCTTAGCATGATTTCATCTCTAAATTGCATGGTCATATACCCCCCATTACACACCCGCCAAGTGTTTGATAAAATGTCAGAATTATTTGATTCTTGAATTGTTGAAGGCCTAATACTTGACATATGATACATATGACTTTATAATGATAAAAGAATGATGTATGCATGATAATTTCATGATGAGCTTCTATAGTATGACATGTTGACCATAACCACATTAAGGGATTAGTACCTTGACCACTATGATAGAGGGTGAGAAGTCCATTAACCATGTTGAGGGGTTAGTACCTTGACCACTATGATAGAGGGTGATGAAGTCCATTAACCATGTCGAGGGGTTAGTACCTTGACCACTATGATGGAGAGTGAGAAGTCCATTAACCATGTTGAGGGGTTAGTACCTTGACCACTATGATGGAGGGTGAGAAGTCCATTAACTATGTTGAGGGGTTAGTACCTTGACCACTATGATAGAGGGTGATGAAGTCCATTAACCATGTTGAGGGGTTAGTACCTTGACCACTATGATGGAGGGTGAGAAGTCCATTAACCATGTTGAGGGGTTGGAACCTCGACCACTACCAAGGGGGTGTTAAGCCATGGATTCCAAGCACTACTTTTCTTGGTCTATGATGATAGTCTCGCCTTACATATGTATTATGATCTATAAGAGCATGATTGCTACTACAAGCATACATTCATACATATCATATTATTATATGCTACGCCTATCATCTATGGTTATGCATTTCGACTATGATGTCTATCTCTTGTTGCATTGCATCCTACATACTTAGTATATTCAAACGTACTAACACATACTCTATACCTACATGATGTTACAATGTAGGAACCGAAGCTCTATTTGGTCATCATCCTCCTCCACATGGCTAGTGGTATCCATTCAAGCTAGTTGGTGAGTCCTCCATTCCAGGGACGTTAGTCTACATTCCTATGCTATGTATTAAAGACTATCTTTCCATTTATAGGCATTGACTATGAGAGTGAGCCCGATTGCTTGTCTTGGCCCCCACTAAGTTCTATGTTAGAGGTGTTGTTGGACAAGATGTGTATTATGCTTGAGCTTTGACTCGCTTATGGTATTCAAACTATTTGAATACAAGTCCTTTTCGCTTAGTCCCAATTCCCTTTGTTATTATTCTTATATTGTTTCATATTGCTTCCACGACTAATGATGTGTAATTATATGCTATGAGGCTTGTTTGGGATTCCTTCGGGTTCCCTATCCGCCGATCATGTGTAGCCCTAGGCTTGTGTCGTGACAATAGAGGGGAACTTAAGAGTTAGGAAAGAATCATTACCATCAACCCTCTTATGATCAGCAGGTAGAAATAAATGTGGGTAGTTCGCCGTCATATCCTCCTCAGCTTCCCAAGTGGCTTATTGATTTCTCCACAACATCTTGACAGGTGCAATCTCTTTAGTTCTCAGTTTGCGAATCCAATGGTCAAGGATTTGAAATTGGATATCTTTATAACTCAAACTATCCTTCACAACAATTCTTTCAACAGGCACCACAAAGGATGGATTTCCCAAACACTTCTTAAGCATAGAAATGTCAAAGACCCAAGGAATGGCTGCTAGCTCTTGTGATAGCTCAAAATCATAAGCTATATTAACTACTCTTTTCAGAATTTGATATGGACCAATGTATTAAGGACTCAACTTTCCCTTCTTCCTGAATCTTATTACACCCTTCATGAGTGAAACTTTCAAGTATATCCAATCGTTGACCTCAAACTTTAAGTCTTTTCTCCTAACATTGATGTAGGACTTCTATAGACTCTGTGCAGTCTTCAAACTTTCTCTTATAATCTTCACCTTGTACATGTCTTGGTGAACCAAGTTTGGCCCAATTAACTCTGTTTCACCCACCTCAAACCAACAAATTGGTGATCTACATCTCCTCACATACAGCGCCTCGTATAGAGCCATCTGAGTGCTTGAATGAAAGTTATTATTGTAGGGAAACTCAATCAAAGGCAAATGGTCATCCCAATCAGCTTTGAAATCAGTTATGCAATCCCTCAACATATCCTCCAAAGTTCTAACCATGCGCTTTGCTTGACCATCAGTCTGTGGGTGGAAAGTAGTGTTGAGATTTACCTTTGAACCTAGGCCTTTCCGGAAGGATCTCCAAAAATGAGTAGTGAATTTGGTTCCTCTTTCTACGATAATGGACAAGGGGGCTCCATGAAGTCTAATAAACTCCCTTATCTATAATCGGGCGTAATCCTCCACGATGTCAGTCGTTTTTAATACCAAGAAGTGCACAAATTTTTTCATCCAATCTGCTATCATCCAAAATGGATCAGGATGCTCAATAAGCCTATGATAAAGTCCATGTTAATCATCTTCTACTTCCATTCTGGAATCTGAAAGTTCTGGGCTACTCCATATGTCATTTAGTGCTAAATTGTAACTTGTTGACAATTTGGGCATCTAGAAATGAACTCTGCAATATCTCTCTTCATTTAAGTCCACTAGTGGACCTCTCTCAAGTCATGATACATCTTAGTTAACCTCGGGTGGATAGAATACCTAATGTTATTGGCCTTTTCCATGATCCTTTCTCGAATACCATCGACATCCAAAACATACAATCTACTTTGATACCTCAATACTCCATCTCTCCCTTTGGCAAAAGCCATCACTTTCCATTTATGCACATCTGCCTTCAATTACAGCAAAATAGGGTCTTGGTCTTACTTTTCCTGCACCTCTACTACAATAGAAGATGTAGACCCATTATGCACGAGAACTCCACCTTCATCAGATTCATCTAGTTGAATTCCCATCATGCTAGTCTATGAACCTCTTTAGCTAGCTCCTTTTTCTCCTCATCCACATTAGTGGTTCTTCCCATAGACAACCTGCTAACGGCATGAATAACTACATTAGCTTAACCTGGGTGGTAGAGAATGCTCATATCATAGTCCTTCAGTAACTCGAGTCATTTACTCTGCCTCAAATTAAGCTCCTTCTGGGTGAAGACATATTGCTGGTTTTTATGGTCTGTGAAGACATCAGCATGTGCTCTAAGTAAGTAGTAGAACCATAGCTTGAAGGAAAACACCACTATTGCTAATTCCAGATCATGCATTGGATAATTCCACTCATGCACCTTGAGTCTCCTAAAGGCATAAACAACAACGTTACCCTTCTACATCAATACCCATCCTAGACCCACTCTCGAGGCATCATAATAAATTATGAATCCATCAGTTCCTTCAGGCAAGTTCAATATTAGGGTAGTGTTCAACCTTGTCTTTAGCTATTGAAAAATCCTCTTACACTCATCGAACCATTGAAACATGATCTTCTTCTGAGTCAACCTAGTCAATGGTGTGAATATGAAAGAGAATACATCAACAAACTTATGATAGTAGCTGGCCAAACCCAAGAAGCTTCTTATGTCGGTCAGAGAGATTGGTCTAGGCTAGTTCTTAATCACTTCAATCTTTTGAGTGTCCATTCTAATGCCATAACCCAAAACATATGGACTAAGAATGCTACAGATTTAAGCCAAAACTCTAACTTTGAAAACATCACATACAACTTATTTTCCTTGAGTATCTATAAAGCAATTTTGAGATGGTTGGCGTGCTTTTCCTTATTTTGGTAATATACCAAGATATCTTCAATAAATATGATCATGATCATGTCAAAGTACTATTGGGATCCTCTGTTCATCAAGTCCATGGAGACTATAGGTGCATTTGTCAACCCAAAAGACATTACCAAAAACTCGAAACAACTATACCGTTTTCAAAAAACCATTTTTGGGATGTCACATTCTCTCACTTTTAATTGGTGATAACTAGATCTGATGTCTATCTTTGAGAAAATGGTGGCAGCCAGAAGTTGGTCAAATATGTCATCGGTACTTAGAAAGGGATATTTATTCTTAATTGTCACCTTATTGAAGTGGTGATAGTCAATACACATTCTGAGTGAACCATCCTTCTTTCTCACAAATAGAACTAGAGCACCCCATGGAGAGACATTAGGCCTTATAAAGCCCTTCTCTAGCAAATCTTTCAACTACCCTTTTAACTCTTTCAACTCAATAGGGGCCATTCTATATGACAAAATAGAGATGGGTTGGATGTTAAAAAGAACATCAATTCTAAAGTCAATCTCTCTATCGAAAGGGACTCTAGGCAGATCCTTGAGAAATACTTTCGAAAAATCATTCACAATGTTGACCGACTCAAAGGTATGAGGCTCAAGATCATTGGACTTACACAAGGTGATAGATAAACCCCTTAGAGATTAGCTTTATATACATAAGGTAGGAAATAAACTTACCCTTAGGCATGACATAATCTACCTTCCACTCTAAGACAGGCTCACTCGAAAATTGAAATTTAACGATTCGGGTTCTATAATCATTAGAGCCATAATATGTGTGAAGTCAATCCATGCCAAGAATCACATCAATCCAATTTTACCATATCCACAAGTGTATCCTTGTGATTGACGAACACCATACAATCCCTATAGATCCTTTTAACTAGGATAGATTCACCAATAGGAGTTGAAACAGAGAATAGCTCAAGTAAGCACTTCAAAAGAATCTCAAATTACTAGACATACATGGCATTAAAAAATGATAGAGTTGCATCTATATAAAGCAATATATAACAATAAAAAGCAAACACTTGAAGCATACCCATCATAACATTTGGTACAACCATTTAGTCTTGTTAGTTCCCCATCGTATATAGATAGTTTAGCCTATCACCTGTTCCTGGTGCAAAACCTCTTTGATTACCTTTGGTTGGTAGTGTTATAGCAGAAGACTAGGCCTTATTTCTCTATAATGGACATTCTCTCTGAAAATGACCCACTTGTCTATGCTTTTAGCAATTATTCCCTTTCTCTTTGCACTCTCCCAAATACATCCTACCATATTTTCCACAAGGTGGATTTCCTTCCAAGCGAAGGGTAACACTGGCCTAAGAACCCTATGCTCTGAAGTTCAGTTGGCCATGGAATTTTTTTTCATACCTATTACTCAGAGCTAGTGCACCAGCTGATGATAGTACATAATTGTTATGTCTCTTCTGGGAATAGGACTTGTCTACTTTGCACTACTTAAACTGATTAGGCTTAGGCCCTGCTGACTTGGCCTTCTCGCTTAGATGCTCCTCTTTATCACTCTTCTTATCATCTTCTACTTTTTATGTTGTCTATACCGAGGATCAGCAATGTTGCCATGTATGCCTTCTTCATATGCTTACCCAAGCTAGATATGATATTCCTCATCCTTGCCCTCATGTCTTGGACTATCTCTAGAGTGTACTTAGATAATAGGATAAACATGAGGTTTTACTCCTTGACAGTCAACCCCTTCTGCTTCAGGTTCATGAACTCTTTTATCTTCGCCTCCCTCAACTCTTGGGGAATAAAATGATCAAGGAAGGCACTCTCAAATTCGCCCCACTAAGTAGGCTCAATATCCTCACCTCAATCCTCTTCACACTAATTAATACCACACATTTGCCACATCCGTAAGTTGATAAGAGGCAAATTTAACTCCCTCAACCATAGTCGTATGCATAGCCTCCAACACCTTCCACATGACTCAATAAAATTATGTGGGTCCTTCTCAACCTTTGTCCCTGTATAGATTGGTGGGCTCATCCTTAGAAAATACTTAAGATGGTTTGCGGTAGTTAACTTTTAGGAGCTAGATTAGGAGGCTGTGAAATCTGATTTTCACTCTGAGAAGCTACCAGTTGGGTGAGCGTAGTGATAACTCTGCTAAAGTTAGCCTCTGTGGTAGGAGCAGGTAGAGCAGTATGTATCGATAGAAATCCTATAGCCTCAGTGGTCAAAGTCGACCCCTCATCTCTATTTAAGTAGGCACCTCTGAAGTTGGGTTCTCAGTATTGTCAGTTGGTGCATTTTTGGGTGATAGTACGCTTAGGAGGCATGATCTGCAAAACCGTAATGCACTAGTTTGAAAGGAGCTTTATAGAGCTTAAACTCTATTGCATGAAATCAGAATACAAGAAAGTGTAACAATTCCTAATATCTTATAGCCTCCAGCTTATAAAGTGTGGTTCACAACACTCTTTTAAATAAGACACAACTTCATAGACTCCTTAGCATACTTGAATTCTGTATTTTGATACCAAGTTTGTCATGCCCTGGGAGGGTACCCTTGGCATGGTCAACACTTAAAGAACCATTGTGAATTCCCTAAGAGAACCACCTAGCCTCATCGTCATATCTTACTTGATAGCAAAAGGAAATACTCAAATGAAAGACATCAATAAAGTAATAAAGCTATTATTAAATAATCTCCAATGACCAAGTTTGTAAAATAAAAATAATCAACAATCCTCTACTTAATATCTATGAAGCCTCTACCTCTAAACATCTAAATGGTACCGTGACACGAAAGGGCTACCCAACTTAAAGAAAATAGAAATAACTAACAAAAGATGAAAAGAAAGGCTCATCCGGATCGCAAAGAGGGCTCACAATTCTGGATGCAAGGGAACCGAACCTCAACGGTGCATCTATTGAAGTCCTCTATCACCTATATTTACATTATTAATGATGCAGGCCTAAATGGGAATCAATACATAGAATATACTGGTATATAAAATGGCCTAAGGAAATTGATAAGGCTCAAACTCAAATAAATCGAATCGACTCAAAACTTAACTCATCAACTCATAACTTAACTCAATAAATATTATAAGTTTAAAGTTTAAAGTCCTACGTTGAAAAGAGAATAATTTTCATAAAGCTCAATTTAAACATAATATGTTGAGTCTAGTGTTGCTTGGAAGTTTCTCTCACCAACATAACTCCCACCACCATGAGTTTGGTGATGAACAATAAAGTCGATGTCATTACCACACCCATTCTAAACTTTCCAAGGTAAAGGACATCAATCTCCTCCTCTCTTGGATCCAAAGAGAATGTCTATCTTTTGGGATAGGAGCTGCCAAAGTTAACTGCATGACTATCCTATGCTGGCAATATAGTTCTAGGGCATTATCCCCTTGCCCAAATCAGTGCTCAATACTCCTTCCAAGACTAAAATGTACTCATGCAACTCAACTCAAACTCGTCTCTTGATTTATCTCAACACAGCTTAACTCAGTTTCTCAATAAGGAAACAATTTAGAATTTATTATTTATGCTATGCAAATCAAGACTCTATCTCATATGATCATTCAATCTCATACCAGTCATGTTTGACTCATAAATATATAAGATGATCATCTCATACACATGGAAGAACAAAAATATGTAAGCACTCTTCATGCTCAACATGCTCAAGGTACTCAACTCAGATAATAGTCTTAGACTCTCAAGTCAGTTTATACGCAAAACATTATCAATAATGAAATTAGAGTTCATGCCATCATGAGTAGTTTCTACTGCTATCTCAATATCATCATAATAACAATGCAATACATCAATTCGTTCACATATAATCATGGGGGGATAAAAGTAAATCTAAGAAACTCAAAGTTAAAATTTAAAGATTTACATTACTCACTCTTATACATGTCTCAACTCAAGACTACAAAGGATATGTGTATGGACTCAACCCTACACTTTAGGAAGCCTTACATACCTTAAAAATTGAAAAAATAGTCAACCCTCTATCGATCCTCACATTTGAACTTGAAGCCCTCCTCTTCTCCGTTCTTTGATACTCTCAAGAAGTGTGTATTAAGGGATAATACACTTATAGTTGTGATGTAGCACTTAAATTAAGTACAACATGTCATGGAATTTAATTAAAAGGGATAGAAATAGACAAAAATACCCTTTTTAGGAACTATTCATCGGAACCAAGAAACCCCATCTTCGGTCATGGATCTTCTTATGGGTTATAAGTGGCCTTTCATAGATAAGGTGTCCAAAAATTTGAGATACTGGAATTCGACATGAAACCTCTTTCTATAGGTCGTAAATTACTTTACATTCCATCTAATGAATTGTGGTTTCAAGGTTCATAAAACTTGGTTCTGTGGAACTTTAACCTACAAAACCAGACTTATGCGTTGGATGAGTTGACTTGCCATCTAATAACTTATAACTCAATATCCAAAAAGTTGATTTTTGAATCATCAACTATAGAACCTAATCTACTGATTATGGATTAATATACTGGTCGTATGCTATCTTGTGCATGGGACTTAGACTTAGAAAATTTTCACCAAGTCACCTAAATATCTATGAGGCCTCATCTACGGGTCGTAGATAGCATTTTTGGTTTCTTCAAGTGATTTTTCTTAGCCATTTTTCTAAGTTTTCTCTAGGCATCTACTCAGACTAGGTGAAAAGAATTAGGGAGTGTTACAATGATATTTTCTAGTATCTAGATTGCAAGTCAAATAAGCTTTACGCTTACCAAGATGCATCATTCCACTTGATATTTAGAGAATGCTTTAATATACTAGAGAATTTAGATCCTCATAATGTAACACCTAGTAAAATTACCAAAATACCCCTAGAAGAGAGATGTGTGCATGACGCCTTTTCCCATGCTCCGATGGCAAATTCGAGGTCGATTATGCAATCAACATACAAAACTAAGTGAAGGAGTGGTCTCAGTTGATTTTTAGAGTAACAGGATGAAAAGATAAATTTATTATACGAAAATGAATTCTAGTGAGGGTGCATGATAGTTGTACGACAAGCACCTACCGTGAACTAACATTTAACTTCTATCCAAAAGTTTTTTACGAGATCAAAAAACCCATTCGGAGAATTTTTGGTGAAAAATACCAAATATCGACAAGGTCCGCATCGCAGACCCCCTTGTTCCTAGGCAAACCTTTTTCTTAAATTTTGTGAGAGGAATTCTAGACCTTTCCCAATCCCTCCTAAACTCAAAACATTATCTAAATAGGTCAGTTTAAAGGTAAAAAGAGTTTTAAACCCCATTCTAAGCACTTCCTAAGTTCTTGAAAAAGACGGGCTAAAGAGAATAGAAGAGGAGCGAGGAATTAAGGAGTTCAAGGAGAATTCATTGACGTTAATTGGCAAAAGCTTCACATCAGGTATGTAAGGCTAAATTAATGCATGAGATTTTTCTCCCATGTGCCTCATTGATAGTAATAGAGGAGTTGAGAGTCCATAAGTCACTATATATGTTTTTTGAAATCCTTTCTTGATTATTTTCATGAAAATTATATCTATTACATGTATTTTCATATGTTGATGATCATCATAAACTTGTTTTCTTGAATTGAATACTTTTCATGACATATTGTATAAACTCTATATGTTGATTTATGAAAGCATGCATGTGAACCTAGGGATGAAGTCTAGAGCTTTGACTTGAGTATGTTGATGGTAATCTTGAAGTGAGTATGAGGTTGAGTTAATTAAGCTTGATGATCCTATGAGTCTTCATAATTAAGTTCTTGAGTTCTGTCTAAATGACTTCTACTAAAATGATGATTTGCGTCCCTGAGTTCTTAATGAGAATAGAGTTACTTAAGATGAGTTAAAGTCCCTAAAAACAACAGAGGACTTTAGAGTTTTAGTTAATAAGATGATGAGAGTCTCCATGAGACTGATTGAGTTGATAAGTGCCTCCATGACGCTAATTTAAATGAGGAGACTTATGAGCATTGAGTCTTGGGAAGAGTATCGAGCATCAAATTAGGTATGATTGAGTCGTACTCCCACTTATTAACTACGTCGCCAAGCGTAGGTGAAGATTGAACTATTACTTCAAATGGTTCCCTCTTAAGGTAAAGTCCCTAAAAGCAATAGAGGACTTTAGAGGTTACATCCCTTGTGGATCATAGGCATTCTTTACCTAGCAAGTATAGAACGGCTGTGGCAATATCAGTGGGATTGTTATACAATCACTGTCTTAGAAGTGATTATTGTTAGATAAGAGAAACTCCCAGAAAGTTCTCACCTTGAGTACTCTGAGTCGAGTCAGTTTAAGTTGAGTTTATATTATTGATGAGGTTTAATTAGATAATGGATCACTTGTTTACTCTGTATTCTTGCTTTATAGCAATTTGACATTCTAATTGAGTATATTTTGAGTTGATGTCAATTCTATATTATTCTGCCTATTTCTATTCTATTCACCCATTTTACATACTCATACATTTCACGTACTGACATCCTCTTTGGACTGCATTATTTTATGATACAGAGGCAGGTACTACAGATTGTCTATAGGCACATTATTGAGGATCTGAGCTTTCAGTTGAGTTGGTGAGCCTCCTTTACTTCAGAGGACTGTTAGTTTAATTTTATCTATCCTATTTTGAGTTACAATTGAGTTAGCTATTATTTTGATTTGAGGGAGGAATAGGCCTGTCATTGGCACCATTTAATAGTGATATAGGCTTCATAGACTAGAGTTGAGTATTAATATTGAGATTTATTGAGTTAGTTTCTTTCATACTAGCTTATTTATTTAATATCATATTTGAGTTATAATTACCCATTCTTATCTTTAGTCTTCTGCTGAGTTTTCTGAGATGTATATTGAATGAATGGATGTGATAAGGTCAAGTGGTTCGCTTGGGGACTAGCAATAGTCTTTGAGTGTCAGCCATATCTAGGGTACCCTCCTAGGATGTGACAAACTTGGTATTAGAGCATAGAGTTTAAGTGGCATAGGGAGTCTATGAAGCCGTTCCTAGTAGAGTCTTGTATATGGGTGTGTTGTGTACCATACTTCATAAACAGGATGCCATAGGACATTAGGAATGGTTACACTTCTTTCATGATTTGATTCATGCAGTGGAGTTGAATCCCTATGAAACTCTCATCTATTTCATGCTCTACGCATTACAGAATTGTGATCATGCCTCCCAGAAGAGCTGTCAGAGGTAGAGGATATCCTGCCAGTCAGAATATTTACTTGATCTTCAAGGACATAAGGAGCCTATTAATCCCGATGTCCCTATTGAGCAGCCCCTACAAGCTGAGGTTTCTAATGCTGAGCTTCACCGAGCTATTCAAGCTCTAGCCCATGCTATCACAGCACTTGATGCAAGGCAAAGAGCGGGTACACAGGATGCACAGGACACATCTAGGGTCCAAGAATTCTTGAGGGTGAATCCGTCTGAGTTCACAATGTCTACATTAAGTGAGGATCTTGAGAATTACATGGAGGAGCTTCTGAATGTGTTCTAAGTTATGCATGTGGCTGATGCTGATAGAGTTGAATGGATGCCTACCAACTCAAGGGTGTGGCTGGACTATGGTATGATCAATGGAAGAAGGGTAGAGGAGAGAAAGACCCATTATGGACTCGGGCAGTGTTCAAGAAAGCTTCTTGGGGCACTTCTTTCAAAGAGAGCAAAATGAGGCTAAGATAAGAGGGTTCTTGAATCTGAAACAAGGATCTGTGATAGTGCAAGAGTATGGGCTAAAATTCACTCAACTATCTCGTTATGCTCTGGATATGGTTGCTGACATGAGAGGAAAGATAGGGATGTATGTTGATGGGTTGAATAGAGGGCCAAAAAAAGATGGGAAATGAGCTATGGTTGTAAGCAACATAGACATCATGAGGTTGATCACTTATGTGCAACAGTTGATGAAGAGAGGCAACATGACAGAGAGAAGTTCAGAAGAAAGAGAGCTAAGACATCTGGCCATGAGGTTGGCAAGAGAGGGAATGATAACGAATTATAGTCTGGGCAGCACCATCATCTGCTAGTGCTTCTATGCCTAAAACAAGGAATAATCAGCTGCCTCAGAACTTTGGAGCCCAGGGAT
>DF357548.1:138024-150028 GCA_000787875.1 Solanum virginianum
TTGGAGCCCAGGGATCGCAATCATATGCTAGTGTGGCTCAAGGTTCACAAGGTAAGCCACCATGTGTTAAGCGTGGCAAATTACAGTACTTGGGTAGATGTCGAGAGGGGAGTGATGCTTGTTTCAAGTGTTTCTAAGTGGGTTATTCTTTCTAATATAGTGTCCAAAGTGGGTGATTGGGCTCAATCTTCTGCACTAGCCCCACCAGCCAGAGGAAATAAAAAAGGTACTACATCAGGTACCAGTGGAGCTACTAACCATTTGTATGCCATGGGTAGTAGCCAAGATTAGGAGAACTCCCCAGATGTTGTGATGGGTATGATTCGATTCTTTACTCATGATTTTTATGTTTTGATAGATCCTAGTGCCATATTGTTCTTTGTAACTCCTTATATGGCTAGTAGATTTGATAGAACCCCTGAGAGTCTTCTTGAAACCTTTGATATTTCTACTCTAGTGGGTGAGTCTATTTAAGATGAGAGAATATATAGAGCTTGTGTAGTGTCTGTCCATCATAAGGATACTCTTATTGGTATAAATTGGCTTCACGCTTGTTATGCCTCCATTGATCGTAGAGCCTGTACCATTAAGTTCTAATTCCCAAATAAACCAGTTCGAGAGTGAAAAGGTGATTCTGTTGCACCTAAGGGAAAGTTTATCTCCTACCTTAGGGCTAGAAAACTAATTTCCAAAGGTTTTAAATATCACCTAGTGTGAGTTAAGTCTGATGATGTTGAGTCTCCTACTCTTGAGTCAGTCTTGATTATGAATGCATTTCCTAAAGTGTTTCTTGAGGATTTGCCTAGAGTCCTTCCTGATAGGGAGATTGACTTTGGGATTGATATTGTTTTCTATACCCAACCTACCTACATTCCACCTTATAGGATGGCCCCCACTGAGTTGAAAGAGTTGAAAGAGCAATTGAGGGATTTGTTAGAGAAGGGCTTTATCAGGATGAGTGTTTCTCCTTGGGGTGCCCTTGTTCTATTCATGCAAAAGAAAGATGGGTCTCTCAGAATGTGTATCAACCCTAGGCAACTGAACAAGGTCAAGGTAAAGAAGAAATATCCTTTCCTAAGGATAGATGATCTATTTGACCAACTTCAGGGTGCCTCTTATCTCTCAAAGATAGACCTCAGATATAGCTACCATCAGTTCAAAATGAGGGAATGTGATATTCCAAAGACAGCCTTTAGGACTAGGTATGACCATTTTGAGTTCTTGGTCATGTCCTTTGGGTTGACGAATGCACCTGTAGCCTTCATGGACTTAATGAATAGTTAGAAAATATATTAATATGTTTGTAATCGTGTTCATCAACAACATTTTGGTGTATTCAAAAGATGAGAAAGATCATGCCAATCACCTCAAAGTTGTCCTCCAAGCTCTGACCATGAGTTGTATGAAAAATTCTTCAAATGTATGTTTTGGCTCAAGTGAGTGGCGTTCCTAGGCCATGTTGTTTTTGGTGATGGTATTTGAGCAGACACCCAAAAGATCGAAGCAGTTAAGAATTGTCCCAAACAGACCTCTCCGACTAACATAAGAAGTTTCTTAGGGTTGGCAGGCTATTACCGCAAATTTGTTGATGGATTTTCTTCCCTATCCACACCATTGACCTAATTGACTCAGAAGAAGGTCACATTTTAGTACTATGATGAATATGAGAAGAGTTTTTAGGATTTGAAGACTAGACTGACAACCGTAGCAATTTTAACCTTGCCCGATGGTACAGAGGACTTTGTGATACATTGTGATGTATCAAGAGTTGGATTGGGTTTTGTGCTAATACAAAAAGGGAAAGTGATAGCCTATGCTTCCAGGTAACTTAAGGTTCATGAGAGAAACTATCTGACCTATGATCTTGAGTTGGTAGCGGTGATGCTTGCAATTAAAATATGGTGCCACTACCTATATGGAGTGCATATGGATGTGTTCGCCAACTACAAGAGTTTGTAGCATGCCTTCAGTAAAAAAAAGAGTTCAACCTGTGACAGAAAAGATGATTGGAGTTGCTCAAGGATTATGACATGAGCATTCTCTACCAGCAAGGTAAAGCTAGCATTGTTGATGACACTCTTAGCAGGTTGTCAATGGATAGCACAACCCATGTTGAGAAAGGAAAGAAGCAATAGCTAAGTGATGTCGTCCATGTTACATCTTTTTTAGAAAATAAAGAGGTCATTGTCAAGAAATAGAACCTAACAAAGGTTAGGGTCGAACCCACAAGGAACATGTAAGACTCAAGAGAATTCACTAGTTGCAATTTGAATGGTTGACCAACTTACTTCCGCCAAGGAGGAGGGGGTTTGCAATAATCAATAAGAAATATAACTAAACTAACTATCACAAGAGAGAAGTCACTATGGAGAGAAAATAGGGTATTGTGTTCCCCATGATTCCCCAACTTAGTATCACCAGATAACCTAATTCATTTCTAGTATCTAGCATGCAAGATGGTAAGTTATGTTCCACAAGCCCTTTGGTCAAAGGTGAAAGGTAAATTTCACTATGCGACTTGGCTCGTCTCTATAGTGTGCATTACTAACCCTTATCTATTAGTCCCAGTACAATCTCCCCTTGGCCTAGTTTGGTTGATTAGACCAGAATGCATCAATCAAATCCAGTTAATTAATTCCTTTTCCTATTCATCACTACCTTGGTCCAGTTAGTAACTAATGTTGGCCACCACTAGAAAACATGCAAAACTAAGAGAATTAATTAATACATGCATATACACCTTCCAAGAATCATGAATTATCTTGTTTTACTTTGTTAGTTCTTCATGGTTCCCACAACCCTCGTTGTGGATTGAACTACTCGTGTTGTGTGTAGATGAAATAGTGATGAGTTGAGAAGACATAATTGAACACTTACACAATAGAATTAAGAACAAGCAAATCAAACTTCAATAAGAATCATAAGGTTCAATATGAAATTCAAATACAAGTGTTCTCAAAGACTCTCCAATATGATTATACAATTTTTGCTCTTTAATTACTCAGTTCTCTGAGTACTAGGCTAAAACTTATGAAAAATAACCTAAAAACCTATTTATAATAAGTAAAATACAAGTCCTAAACTAAATAAGAGAATTGGTCGGCACTTCATACGAGAGTTGTTTACATATTGCATTCCATGGCTCGTTATTGGGGTCTCATACTCAGCTGCTATAAATTTAGAGATCAACTCTATGACACCTATCTATGACTCGTAAAGTGTTTTACAGCCCGTCAAGTGGGGTTCATCTGATGAAATCCCTAAAAGTCCAAGTCTCTAATCCTTAGGGCACGAACCATCTTCTACGACTCGTAAAACCTTCTATCGCTTATCTGCAAGTTCATAGAGTAAACTTCAGAAAATAGCCCCTTACTAAAATTGTTCATGAAACTACCCTATGGCCCGTAGAATGACTTGTAGAAGGTCTCGTATAACAGCAAAAATTAGCAACTTCTATAATTTTTCACAAAATCGAGTCCAACTTGTAATCCTGCTAATATAAACACAAAAACACATAAAACAAACTAACATCGCATTGAGAACACACAAAATTCCTTGTTTTAAGCATAAAAGTATTGTATTTTGGCAGCACATCAACTTAAAATTATTGTTTTTTCTCAAGCAACAGACTCAATCTAAATAGATAATACAATAACACATAGACCTTAACCCAATGACATAGATCACATAAAGCTCAAACTTAGACACGTACACCAATTTTTCAAAACATGATCAGATAGCTATCGAGCAAACCAATAAAAACTGGTGTTTGTGACAACACAACTATGAAAATCAAGATATTATCAACAATCCATAATCACTGAACTAGTCTAGTTCTAATAAAGCAATGCAAGTGCCCTAATAGAAAGAAGTCTCATATTTGATATTCAATGATGTTCTCATGTTTAACCTTGGGACTATGAAAAATCACTCACTCTCGAAAAAGATATTCATGCATCATGCCTAATACCATGGGATTGCCCCTATACTCTTGATTCTGACCTTCAACTAACTAGACTAGTATTACTTTAGGACTTTCTAGGCTTGTAACATAGGCTCAGGGGTCTTTGGTATGATATTATGGGAAAATAGTGACTAAAGGCCCTCCTTGACACTGCATTTTTCTACACTTTTGCCCTACCAACTCTGTTATTTTCACCTTATTCTCCCTTTTTACTATTTCAAGTTTGTCTGGGTGTTTTCTTTTTATTTTTTAGCTTTTTACCTTATTTTTACACTTCAGTGTGATTTTTTAGCTTACAACTAAGGCATCACTTATTTTTCTTGCACCCAATACATGATTTTCCTTTTTTCTCCTTTATATAACTAATTCACCCCATTATTTTTGTGTTCTACCCTTACACTAGCCACTCTCAACTTAGGCTTTTGGCCTGTGTTGAGGTGTACAATATCTGTCCTAAGAACCAGGGCCACTTTTTCTAGCCACCCTTAACTTAGGCTTTTTGCCTCAGTCAAGGTGCACAATGTTCAAGAAAGGACCACGGCCAATTTCAGGATCTTACAACTAACAATGCTAGGTTAATCAGGTGTTTTCAAGGAATAGGTACATGTTAGGCTCTAACATTAGGAACAAGGGATTATATCATTATTTTTGTTGGTCATTTTAGGCTAAGTGGACTATTAAGAATAATGGCCTAAGATCCTTTCCTAATCCAATTAATCTACAATCTAACTTAGAGTAATAGGACAAGTTTTGTATTAGCACAAAACACATGAATCTAGCAAATCAGGATCACACTTACATGACACTGCATACATTATCAATAAAAGACTCTCAGATCTTGCTTTTTGTCTTAAATTATCCTCACTTATCTGAACAAACATTGTCACACACCTAAACATGCATGGTTTCTATCTAACTACTAATCAAAATTTTAGGTGGATATCATTTTTCAAACAAAACAGAAAATCATGTTATCTGCCAAAGTATTGGCACTATATGCTACAAATACTATCTAAACATCTTAAATATACTGGTTCAATAGAAAGTAAATATCCACAGGGAAAAACAACACATGCAAGAAAACCATAGGATAAAAAATTAGGGTAGTTATATACCCAAGCTACTCAGACTACATCGAGGCCCGTAACTACCCACACCCCATCGAAAAAGATATGTATTGTCCCCAATGAACAAAATAAAAACAAAATACATATAAGGGTCAAAAATATACCTGGGCACTTAAAAACTAGTGTGTGGCTGAGTCTGGCCACCCTCCTCCTACAAGATAGTCTCCTAAGCAGTAGTGCTCTATTCTGAGGGGCTAACACCTCTTACCTGTTCTAACTCTCGAGCCTGTCATCTCTCCTCCTTCTGTCTTGATCTCCTTAAGACAAGCTTAAGCTCCTCCTCCTCCTCTGTAAGCCTCACAAGTAAGTGTCTCTCATTTGGATTATCATCCTCTGTGTGGGGTCTCTTCTAGTGGAAAGACTTAATGGGCTCATTAGGAGCAAATAAATTAACCACTGACACTAGAGGCATAGTCATTGGTAGTGTAACTGGTGCTGCGAGTGCTATTGTCATGTCAGCTCAGAGCTACTAGATCTCCGACTGAATAGCCAACAAATCTAAATGATGGGCCTCGCTTAATCTCCATTGTACCCTCTCCTTGAAAGCATCAATGCAGGCATCCATAATTGAGATATGGTCCTAAATAGTAGCGACCGCGAATGCCTACATCTGCTCCTCTGAGTCTGAAATGGCCTAGCGGACCCATGGCCTGATCTGGTGAATAAGTTGAGTTAACTATGACTTAGCATATGATAACCTCTACACCAAGGCCTCTATATATGCAACGAATACATAGACCATGCTCACGGTAGTAGCATATGAAGTCGTGGCCTGTAGAGTAAGAATAGAAATAGGTACCCTCCCTTTCCTCATCTGCCTCGAGCTGTGAGGGCTTCTCCTCAATAGTAGCAGCTGTGGCGGTGGCAATCTATGAACCCTCAGGTGGTAGCAATAGAGAGAACATCTTAGGCATAGGAGGAGGTTGTGCTCGCTGCAGTCCCACCAGATTCTCTTTAGCCTTGATCAGGCTAGAATCCAAAGTACATTGGGCCTCAATCAACTAGTCCAGCTAGTGCAAAATCTCCACCCTCGACTCTAGATTGAGCCGGTATATCAAGCATGGGAATGGAATGGAGGTGGACCACCTTAGTGCTGCCTCATAAATTCTGTTCGACGATGAGGCAGGCCCAGTCAATATCATAGCTAACTAAGATACTAGCAACCAAAACCACATGCTCCAGCATTAGAGTATTATCAATAAGCGTCGACCTGATGCGTGAAGAAACAATGACTCACCAAAACTTTATGGGAAAATTGAGTGAAGCCTTAACAATAGGCTTCGAGTCAGTGGTGACCCATGTAGGTTCCAGATCCTGCTCAGTTTTATACCCAGCCACTATCTCATCAAACTGGCTCATCGCTCTGGATCTTTCATCACAAGTGTGTCCTTCGTCTACATTGTTGTATAGTCAAACTTTGTGGTAGATCTAGGGTCAAGGAACTCTAGACCAAATAACATTTGGCAGATGGTGCCTCTAATATATCCACTTACTGATCCCTCGCTCTCATCTCGATCAATCTTGGCTGAGCGAGGGGCTTCTTCCACTTGGCAAGAGTGATCTGGATATTGGCTACATATGATGTATAAAACTCCCTCACTATGTTTGGGGAGTATTGTCCAAGTGCATATGTGAGCCATTGAAGCCCATATTGAATCATCGTGTCCTAGAGGCCGGGGATACTATTGAGTCCATCTAATATGACTCAGGGCTCCTTATAGATGGAGTGGGCTGGCTTGCCCCACACTCTTGGTTGCACGCCCTCCACATATATCTCTTGTATGCTATCTATGCACCATCAGCTAGTAAGGGCATTCAATATAGATGGTGATGATTAGGGTGCGATGAAGGTCTCTGTCTTTAATCCATCCTCAGAGCTGGACTCCTCTTTGGATGGAGTCATCTGTGGTAAATCACTCTCGTCGCTACCTCTCTCCTCAAACTATGGAGTGTGACAAATAAGAGCCTGAGTCTGCCAACTCTGGCAGTGGCTATGGTCTATAGTCGAGCCGCATCTAGGTTCGGGCTGACATCCAGCACCTCTAGTGAGCCACTTAGTATAGTGGCCTGCTAATCATTCGAAGGCTTATCTCTGAGCCTCCTCTACATGGCCTGATTTTATGACGTTTGGCTTTTGGGGCCATAGAACCTAAAACATAAACAAATACGCACCATGGTTAGCCCCACAAATCAAAACTTAAGATATAAAAGTCATCCAAATCAAGTTATAGAAGGGTCCTACAAAAGCACCTTTACAGGTCATAGTGCATACTACGAGTCGTAAAGAGCTTTCATAAAATAGTGGTTCAAACAATTTTTTTACTAGAAAATTCTACGTGACTAGGTATTTGTAAATTCTACGTGACCAGGTACTTGTAAAGTGGTTTATGAGTCGTAGAATAGATCATAGAGATTTCTAGTGAGTAATTAATTTCAGGCAGGGATCTATGAGACCTATCTATGAGCCGTAAAGTGGTTTACAACTCGTAAAAGGTCTCATTTGATAGATTTTCAAAAACATCAAGTTTCTGCAATGTTGCACGAAGGGAAATTATGACTCATGGAATATTCTATGAGCCATAATAGCCCTTCATGGACTAGAAAACTCAGTCACCTGAGTTTCTAAGCCCATCACATGGACGATAAATGACTTTTCAACAAATATATGACCACCATTGAAGCAAAAACATATGCACTCACATGATTTCCATACCACAACCATTACCCCCAACATATATACATCTTGTTTAATATCCAAAATTACAATCAAAATATAAGAAAATAAACTTATGAATCCAAAAATAGAAAATAAACTTATAACTATACTAGTATATCAAAAACCTTTGGTTGCCTCCCAAGTAGTGGTGGATTTATTGTCACGGCACAACTTGGAAAAATTGGTTACTCAGACTTGGCCAATTTCCTAGACTTCACTCTCCAAATCATCTAAATGCTTCATGGACTGACAGATATTAAAGATGACTTCTTCATTATTTAATCTAAACCTGAATTGACCAGCTTCTTATCCACTAGTACTCGCCCAATGGCTAGTAACGGTCTTCCTAAGATGATTGACACGTCGAAGTCAACTTCGAAATCTAGGACCACAAATTCTGCGGGGAATATGAATTTCTCAACCTTTACCAACACACCGTATAGTATCCCTATAGGCTTCTTCACCGTGAGATCAACCATCAATAACCTCATGCATGTTAGAGTAGGTGCTTCCAATCCAAGCTTTTTGTAGACTGCAAAGGGCATCAGATTAATGCTGACACCTAGATCATATAGTGCCCTTGTGAACATATATGCAATGGTGCAGAGCATGGTGAAAGCACCCAGATCTTCTCGCTTCTTAACCAAGGACCTTGTAGCAATAACTTGCAATGCTGAAGCTCTTAGGAGAGCTCCTGACTCATACTGTGGCACAAAGTTAATGGGGAAAAGGGTTGCATCTAGGGTTCCCTTATTGAAGCCTACCTCATTGCCTCATTCACTGCTAAGTTATCCCATAAAATTCTTTTAGACATAAACTTAATCAATAGTGACACTTAAAATCATAAGTAGTAATCTCAAGAGTAGCTCGAAACTTCAAGAACCACCAAGTGAGAATTGTCCTATCATCTTAGGCAACACCATAAATAACATTTAGGGAATTATTAAAATGCTTATAAGTTTGACAAAACATAACCTAAACCTTTCTTTTATGCCCTATTTAACATCAAATACCATACAAGGATTGACAACACAAAATATTTCCTTACGTAAATTACAATATGTACAGCAGGTTTCACAATAGGTTTACCTCAAATGTAGCTCAATCATCAAATTTTAATGATATCACAGTGTGTATCTTGAGAAAACACATAAGATAGACCCAAATTTCACTTAAATCTAATCCATGACGACAAAGAAATCACTTCTAAAGTTTTAGATATTTAACAACAATATATAGTAGAAAAACCATGAAATTCACCTCAAAAGGCATGCCAAATGCAATTTTTTATGCTTCCACAACATTTCTCTCAAAAGATTACATAAGCTAGCCTTTTGGATCACTAAAATCAGCCTTCAGACAAACACAATATCATAGATAAAAGTTTTCTTAGGTTTGTTTATGAAATTTGGAATTTCTAGCCCTTTATAGCCATTTATATCCTCATCATGATCGCATTGGTCATGATCACAACCCTCCACTCTGTGGGACCATTGGGATTGCATGGATCTTCTTACACCAGCTTGCCATCGCGTGCACCAGATTTTTAGCTAACATAAAATCCTTGGTTTCGATGCTCTAGACTCATTCAGAGTCGGAAAAAACATAAACCATATATGGAATATGATTGGAAAAAGCATTTTAACTGAATAGTGTAATCAAATTTCCATCGAAGGCTGTTACAATCAAATGTGGGTCCTACTTTCTAACTTTATTTTTACCTAATTTCCATCGGGGGCTCCAAAAGGCACCTAGAAGCCTTGAGAATAGAATGAAAGGTTATTCCAGACCAATTTCGTATTCTAGAGTAAATCGTACTATCAAAATTTCCATTCGAGCATATTTACAAAGAATGTTGGCTAAAGTCAACTATTGGTCTATTGTAAAGGCTAAAGTACAAAACTTGGTATAAACTAACACCAAAAACCTCAGTAATCCAAACAAACGTGCTTCAAGCCTAATTTGGTCATTTTAGAGTTGATGGAACTTTAGAATTCTATTATGAGGTCGTTTACTCAAACCTTTACTGCTAAACTCATTTTTCTATCTTAAATAGACTTATAATATAGAAAATTGCATATCTTTTAAATGAGACACTAGACAACCAAATTATCAGTGTCGGCAAGTCATAAATGACTTGGGGTCACTATAAATAAGCTCTAACCGATGTAAAATATATAGAAAAAAATAACTTGGAGGGTCACTTTGCATATATTGTATTATTTCTACCATTTAGAGCATTTCTATAATGACCTCAAGTCATTTAAGACCTACTCGCATTGCTACGCTAGCTGTCTGGTTGTTGATTTGAGAGTTGTGCAGTTTTTTGTGTTTTGAAAGGCCTTATCCCTTAGAAAATTAATTTTTGTCAAAAACGCGAGAAGGCAAACTTAGAATGCAGTTATGATAGTTTCATCAGGTTTGGAATTATCAAAGTAGGTTAGAAACATTATAGTCTCAAGAACTTATGCCTTCAATGTGAGCTTGAGTCGAGTATTGCATTTTAGCCTTCAAAATTAGCCAACGATTAACTTTAGTCAATATTCTTGAAAAACATGCTCGAATGAAAATTATGACATCATAATTAGCTCTAAAATATTGAGTTTGGTCTAGAATAATCCTTTCTTTTGTTCTGGAGGCTTTCAGATTCATTTCAAGCTTCTTTTTGTAGAATTTAGCTAAAAATTACCACGGGAGTGGAACGCATATTCAGTCATATCAACCTCGCATAAAAATTTTGACTACATCATTGAGTCTACACCATACTTTGGTAGGGTAACATAGTTTGTTCGCTTCATAGGTCATAAATAAAGTCGGAGTACCCCATAAGAAATTTCTAAATTGAAAAACCTAGTTGTTGCAGCTAATAACTTGTTCTTGCCACCCAACCCTTTGTGACCATAGGGCCCTTGCTTTGATCGTGGAGGTCAATCTTGGTAGACCTTTACGAACACAAAGGTTAGTCCACAATCTTAGAGGTCTCGCCCGGTAAACCTTTGTGAATGCTGAGACTTGTCAGCGATCACAATAGACTTGTTTCGTGTACTCTTTGATCGCGAAACATTTTTCATCGAGATTGCAAATAACAAAAGTGGGGTCTATAACATTGGAATTTTCAGCAAACTCGACCATAAATATTTGTAAAGTTTAAAAATTATTTCTTGGGCATTTCTAAGCCAAATTGTGTGATTCAAGAGTCTATTTTTCATGGATTTTTAGACAAATGCCGTGGTGGTGCCGAAATCAACCATAGGTACTCTACTCGAGATAATATTTAATTTTTGTTACTGGTTTGAATTTGTTTTGAGCTAAAATTTTTTACAACATAGGAGTTTGATTTGAGGGGGGTTTTAGGACCAAATTAAGTAATTCTTAGGGCTTATGTTTGACGAATTTTGCGAGGAATATGGTGGTGATCTCAAAAACCTAATTAAAAGTTTTATTTGAGGTAAAAATCCATCTCTAGCTGCTGCATTTTGAATTTCAGAATGGAATTTGGTTGATTTTTGTGAGGTTGTAACTTAGGCATTCAGAACCCATTTTCAGTGATCTTTGGGTCTATTATGGATAGAATTCCACAAAAATTATTGTGGGTGGTTTGTTTCGACTTTTGGAACTCCATTTTTTATAATTTGGCACCTATAGTTGCTACCCCTTTCTTACTTTTTGCCTAAATTTTGGAATTTGATTGTTGGCTTATTCTTAATGTTGTTTGACCCAAATTATGGTTTTGAATTGTTAATTCAGAATGGGATACTATTTTGGACCAGTATTTGAGGCCAATTCTAGAATTCAAGATGTGGATCTCATTTTTCCCATCTTAAGCTCTAAAATTGGTCCCGCCTTTATTTGTTTTTTTGTAGATTTAGTGTCTAAATGACCATAACAACATTATGAATCCTTTTTCAACAGCTTGGCAGCAATTAGAGGCAGCTTGAAATAGAAAAGCCCTGGATCACTGAGTTAGAGCATATGTGATAGGCTTATCGTTAGGCTACGGTTTCTCCTTTCTTTAGATTGAGCTGGTTTGTGTAAAAAATCATGTTGAATTAGTTGGAATTTGGGCAGGGTAGTAAACTTGCATGCCTTAGGTGTCAGAAATCATAAAGTAGGCTTTCATTGATAAAGTAGTCGTGAGCTTGTGTACTATCTGGTCAGCTAACATTACTCATAGGAGACCCATTTCCATCATATCTG
>DF357547.1:5904-31418 GCA_000787875.1 Solanum virginianum
TGGTCCTGCATAAATGAGCTGTCCTCCACGCTTCATGAACAAAAGCTGCCATTACAGAAGAAATCAATAAAAAAAATAATGAGAAGTGTTACAAAATGTACAGTCATATCTAGTATTTAAAGAATAATCATAGGTAGAGATATTCAGGGATCTTAGAGATTTTTAGGGATCTTTTCTGATTTTATATCCTTAGATTGATTTACTTGTACACCTACAAATAACTCTTATTCTTGGAATAACACAACAAGAAAATTAATGCATTGGCTCTATATTTTACATGGTATCAGAGCATAGCTTTCTGATTTGCCAGTACTGACAGCAACTTCTCCGGCAGTTGCCTGACTGTTGGAGGTGGTTGCTAGATATTTTTGGTTGCTTTGTGGTGATTTAAGATCATATAACCACATTGGACAAAAAAATTCTTTAGAACAGATTCTGCAACTACTTTATTGGTCAGGTAAGGTGTTCTGTTTGTGTGTTTCTGCAGTAATATTTAGGAGGCTGGTTGTGCTAGAAACTATCTTTGAGTGGGACTCCCTGTTCAGATCAACTTGTGACTTATTTGAGTCTTCTTTCTTTGTAACAATTGAGATTTGTTGAGTCTCTGATGGTTCTCTGAGTTTGTTTGATTGGGTTCAGATTCACTTGATTCTATGATTTATTTCACGTGATTCACTGGATTGGAGTTCTATTTCTGTCCAACATAGACTTGGTTGGATAATTTCAGCTTTGGACAATTGTCTATCATTTTATTTTGATATTGAGAGTTGGGGAAATGACTACTTCCAGTTCATTGTCTGATAACATGATTTCGGTTTCTGCGAAGATTTTTCTGAATTCTCTCAATATCAGAAATCATTGACTTCAGTCAATGATTTTACCAAGTCAACTAAAACATGTCTCATTACCTCTTCAAATAAATGGGTCATTGATTCAGTTGCCACAAATCACATGACAGGTAATCCTAATTGTAAGGACCCAGGCTTTGGAAGGCCTTAATGTTGCAAAAAAGATGATTTTGGAAGGTTTTGGATTAACGTTTCCTTCTACGGGACCCTTGATGGACCGTGGAAGGGTCCATGGCTCGTGAAATGGCCCGTGGAGGGACTCTTGGGAGGTTTCCTGTGAAGTTTGCCAATGTGTTCCTATACGGCACTCTCCACAGCTCGTGGACCTCACCACGGTTTGTGGTGGACCCTTGGTCCTTTACGGGGCTTGCTTGGCCTAGAAGGGAGGCTGCCAAGTGGTGATGCCCACCATGGAGCACAACACAGCTTGTGGTGAGAACCACGGACCATGGTGGTGCTCGTCGAAGGGCCCTTGGCCAAATTTTGCTAAGGAAAAATTAGCATCTCAACGAAAAGGCACCTTTCACGGAAACCTCCACGGTTCGTGAAAGGGTTCACGATCCATGGACCCTTCCGTGCAGGTGTCTTACTCCAATATTTGCTCAGTTTCCATTAAGGGCCCTATGGTAATTGGGTTTATTTCCAAGGTCTTTTATGACTTTTATGCTATCCTAAGATCCCCTAAATCAGGCCCTATTCACTTAGTACAATTCATTCTCAATTCAAACACTTAGACTCGAGAATTTAACGCCCCACTATGTTTAAGTATTATGATATTCATGCATCATGAATTTAAGGCATATTGTTATGATATTCCTTCCTATATACTTCTTTCTATATATATGTCCCCTTGTCATCTAACATTGAAATGCAGGGTATCATGTTCATATGCATAGCATGCCCGCATACTTGGTACATTAGCATGCCCGCATACTTAGTACATTCAAACGTACTAACGCATACTTTTTGCCTACATGATCTAACCATTAAGGAATGGAGACTACCCTTATCCACCTCTTCACGGCTAGATTGGATTTGTGAGATTTCTTGTGGTGAGTCCTTTATTCAAAGGATAAGACCAACCTTCTATCTACATATGTATGTTATGGATATCTTCTGTCTTTTATTTTTTTAAGAGTGAGTCCGGGATATGTCTTGGCCCCTGTCTTATCTATGTCTTAGAGGCATTGTTAGACGTCATGTAAACTCTATGTATGAGCTTGTTATGTTTGATGTTTGTGGAGGCTATGCTTATGTCTTATGTTATGTTGATGTATGATATGATGAAGTTCCCATGCCCCTACTCTAGCATAAGTCATATGATCCCCGCCTTTAGAACTTGCTTATTGATGATTGAATGTGTGATGGCAGGTCCCATACTCCCTATCCCCATAGCTTGAGTCCCAAATTCCCGTCCCTTAGACTTATGTGTAAATTGTGTGACAATGAGTCTCATACCCCTTGTCCCATAGCTTGAGTCATATACCCCTATCCCTTAGTATCAGTTAATAATGCTTGAATTGCGCTTCCGAACTGATAATGTGTGTATGGATGATATGAGACTTGTTTGGGGATCTTCATGTTCCCATTCGCCATGTCACTCCTAGGCCCTAAGCCCGAGTATTGAAATTTTCTCTCGAGCAGTTTTTACATGCCAAATTTCATGATTTGGGACAGTTGAAATACTTCTTGGGGTGTAGAAGTAACTAGAAGCAAGCATGGGATTTTCTTATCTCAAAGAAAGTATGTACTTTACCTACTTGTAGAAATTGGAAAGTAGAGAGCGAAACCATGTGGCACACCAATGGATCCTAATGTACATCTTACTAAGGATGATGCCGACCCTTTTGATGCTTAGGAAAGATACAGAATATTAGTTGGGAAATTGAATTACCTAGCTGTGACTCGTCCAGATATTGCCTATGCACTCAGTATTGTCAGTCAATTCATGTCTGTACCAACAGTCAGACATTGGGCTGCCTTGGAACAAATTCTATGTTATTTGAAAGGAGCTCCTGGCCTTGGCATATTGTATAGAGACCACAGACATACTCACGTCGAACGTTTTACAATGTTGATCGAGCTGGATCAAGAATTGATAGAAGATCGACTACTGGCTATTGAGTCTTTATTGGTGAAAATCTAGTATCTTGGAGTAAGAAATACAATGTTGTATCTCGATCTAGAGCAGAGGCCGAATATAAAACTATGGCTCAGTCCACATATGAAATACTATGGATACAACACCTTTTAGCTAAGGTTGGTTTGAATCCTTTTCCAACAAAACTTTGGAGTGATAATCAGGCTGCTCTACATATTGCCTCAAATTCTATGTATCATGAACAGACAAAATATATTGAGGTTGATTGTCACTTTGTCCATGAGAAGATTCAAGAGAACGTGATTTCTACAGGCTATGTGAAGGCAGGGGAGCAATAGGGTAATATATTCACGAAGCCTTTGAATGAAACTCGGATGGAATATCTTTGTAACAAGTTGGGCATGATCAATATCTATGGTCCAACTTGAGAGGGAGTGTTACAAAATGTATAGTCATGTCTAGTATTTGTAGCATAATCATAGGTAGAGATATTTAGAGATCTTAGAGATTTTTTATGATTTTATTTCCTTAGATAGATTTACTTGTACACCTACAAATAGCTCTTATTCTTGGAATAATACAACAAGAAATTTAACCATTGGCTCTATATTTTACAAAAAGCAAGCAACAATACCTTTGTCTAGTATATGCTATAGAATGGACTGATACTCTTCGATTGTATTGTATTATCAGAATAAGAAGTTAAAAATCTTCTATTCAGTCTGTCACTTTTTACTTCTCTATGCTGTGTAAGCTACCAACAATAATATATATATATCTATATCTATCTATATATATATATATATGATAATCAGTTTTTATTTTGTTATGTTGATCCCCTATTAATGGTGGATGGTTATTTGTTTCTCGTCTCCATTCTGATTTCTATGCCTCTTTGGCTATTAATTCATGTAGTTGAAATGAAATCCTCTACTGCATTTAGTTGTAATGAACACATACGTTTTCTATCCCTCTGTGTTCTCTTCTGCCTACTGGTTTCATGTCCTCTTCCGTTGCTTCTTTCATTAGGTGTAATCACAAACCTACACCACCTTTTTCTTTTCTAAAGCTGTGGCTGCTCTTCTGTACTTATTAAACACCTTTTCCTGTTTCATTTTCCAGTAACACAAGACCAAACTTATCATCACAAAGCAGTGCCTAAGACTTGTGATTTCTCTCAGTAACATCTAGCTGATATTTTTTTTCAGAACTCATTGAAAGTACTCAAAATTTCTTGCTACCCCTACTTGAGACAAAAAAGTAAGTTCTCATTGTTAATTCAGCCCAATGGTGTATGTGATGATGATTCAGTCTATATTGGGGCAAGGTCTCTTTGTTTGGAATCTCCAAGTTGAAAAGCTTCTAAGTTTCAAGAAGGAGCGAAACCACACCATGATAAAAAATGATAAACTTGGCACACTAGGTTGATCTAAAAGCGACTCATAAGGGTGACTCGGTTTATATATTTGACTAATAGGATAAACTTGGCATTCTCGGTTTATTGAGAAATATAAATCAATTTTCAATAGCTTCCTTTGATTGATCTACTTGTGTATTAGGCAAAAGTAAAGCTCTTCTTTATCCTAATTTTGGTAGTCATGCCAAAGTGTTTTGATGTCATTCATAGTGATGTTTGGGGCATTTCACCAATAATTTCTCATGTTCGTTTCTAGTACTTTGTGACATTCTTAGCAATTATACTTGGTTTACATGGGTGTATTTTCTCCATTCCAATTCTAAGGTATTTTTCACATTCAAGATATTTTTAGCTTACTGAGACTAAATTTTTTATCTGCATCAAAATATTAAGATATATTGCTGATAAATTCAATAATTTCTTGATTGATTAAGTAATCATCTCACAATGTTCATGCCCATATACGCCAGAACAAAATAGGGTTGTAGAACATAAACATTGTTGTTTTTTAAAATGTCACTCTTACTTTATTGATTGAGCCCTCTATCCCATCTGAATACTTTGTAGAAGCTTTATCTACTGTGTCTAATTATTATTAGATTGTCATATGAGGGGTTAAATCTCAAGTCTCCACATTGAAATTACGTCCTGCTAGGAGTTGAATCTAACTCGTAAAAAAGGGGGCCCACAAAAGTGTGCTGATTTGTTCTATTACCATGCCAGTCACACTCCCACAATTTTTATACATTTGGTTATGTATGTTTTATGCATATGCTTCCTTCTTAACGTAATAAACTTTTTATTCAGTCTACTGAATGTATTTTTTATGGGTTACAGTACTTCAAAGAAAGGTTTTATTTGCTAAATGAAAGTTCTAACAATTTCATGTTTATAGAATTATCCTTTGAGAGTAAAGTATTTCTTTCCTACTCATATTGAGCCATCCTTTGTTTCTCTTCTTCTTTCTACTTTTGAGGATTTGTCATCTTCCTCTAAGCAGTTCAAATTGAGTTTGAGAATAAACAATGTCGGCCAACTTTATCCTATCATGAAAGTGATCCGCCACCTAAGACTGTCCCACAATCAGAATATGAGATTGCTTTAACTCCTGCTCCTCTTGAACCGATTCAGTAATCTATCAGAGTATCTAATACTCCTAATTGGTATGGTTTTTAATCTACTTTATCCGCCATTTATGTTCCAACGTGTTACTCACAAGCATTCAAAAATGAATGTTGGCAGAAATCGAGGAAGAACTTTTAACTATTCAAGAAAATAACACATGAGACATTGTTTCATGTCCTTTAAATGTCTTCTCGAATAGATGTAAATGGATCCATTCAATTAAACCTCATTCTTATGGAACTCTTGATCAATATTCAATACAACGCTTAATTTGTTATCCTTGGTAACATACATGAGAATGGTGTGGGCTAGGAGGAGACTTCTACACCAGTGGAGAATACGACTAAAGCGTGAACTATTATTGCAATTGCTACTTCACAAAACTGACCTCTTCATTAAATGGATGTCAAAAATGATTTTCTTCATGGTGATCACCAGTGTCATCAAAAGCAAAAAGTGTGAAATGTTCTAAGATCCATAGGAGCTTTAAGCGCTAAGTGCAAATAAAATGTGGGCTTTAATGGAAAAGCAATATGCTTGAAGATTTGTTCTAAAATAGAAGGAAAAAAAAAGGATCCATTTTAGAATAGCAAAGAAATACCTCATCAAATGATTCAAAAATGTCAATGCTGGGCTGATGGATAGTGCAAACAATTGTTCGGCCAGTGTTCACAATGTTGCGTACAGTCCTCATTACAATAGCTGCAGCTCTTGCATCCAATCCGGATGTAGGCTCATCCATGAACACTATAGAAGGGTTGGCTACTAGTTCAACAGCAATTGTTAGCCGCTTCCTTTGCTCTGTTGACAGTCCATCAACTCCAGGCAAACCAACCAAAGCTCCTCTTAGTGGACTCAGCTCCACAAGCTCCATTATCTCCTCAACAAATGCCTGAAACAGATATCCTCATAAGTTATTTGAGTCCAAAATAGAAAATATCAAAAATAATCTCTGGTGTTACCTTTTGTGTTTCTAGGTCAACCTCTGATGGCAAACGTAGCCATGCAGAGAACAACAGCGATTCAAGAATGGTCAAGCAAGGTGAGTGGATATCATTCTGCTCGCAGTAACCAGATATCCTAGCAAAGGTTTCTTGTTTTTTAGGGTAACCCGATATGTAGATGCTCCCTTCTATAGTACCACCAGTTTTTCTACCAGCTAATACATCCATGAGGGTGGTTTTTCCAGCACCACTAACTCCCACCAGTGCAGTGAGCACCCCAGGCCTAAATGCTCCAGTGATGTTAACCAACAGCTGCATCCGGTCTTCTACCATTCCTTCTTGTTTCAGTTCCTAAATACCAATTATTTTGTGTTATTCAGAGACAGAAAGATGCACAGAGAAATATGGAAGAGGTCGAGGAGTGTACCAGAGGTACATCGACATAGTAGTTGATATCCTTGAAAGTCATCGAAAGTGGCTGAAAAGGTAGAATGAGGCCTCTGTTCTTGAAACTTTGTCCTGAATAGTATTGAGTGGAACCTTCATTATATATACCGAAAAGGTTGAGTAGAAAATTTTCACATTTCCTACAATGCAACCCGCCTAAATAAACAGCAATCTTCTTACTAGTCAGTGAGCCAGAATGCTTTAAATACTCCCTTAGCTGAATGACAGTAGGTTCATCTTTCTTAGTCCTGTCTCTGTCTTGAAGCTCTTCCTTAGAAACCACAGCTTGATGCTTGACAAGAGCTGAAGAAATGTAAAATGAGGAAAAGCAAATGAAGTATTGGTTTTTGTTATTACCTAGCAACGTGCTGCTATATCTCCAGTTTTTTCTTTTTCCGTTTGCTGATTCAAACGATAAGTTCAGAGAATCATATATAGGTGAAGAGCCTTACGGTCAAGGTAGGCAAGGAAGAATGTGAATAACATGTTGAATAGAATTGTATATCCAAGCAAAGCACAGACACCAATCCAGTACCAATAGCTCTGGGGGAATAAACTGCGTGACTTCAATAAAGCTTCACCTAGTCGCAAATCAGAGTTCTTGCTTTCTTTCTGGATGCATAAGAGAAATGTTGATAAGTGTTTTCTCATTTAATATTAGGAAAAAGTGGGATGTGGTGTTAAAGGACATGGATTAGAGGATAGCCAAATGGTTGAAATGGCAATACGTCATTAAAGTTTGACAAGTAAAAGGGTGTAATGGTTTTTCATGTTCAGCAACACATTACAGCTCAGTTCTTCTACTGAATACACAAAATTCATTCTTCGATCCAATCGTTTCATAGTGTTAGTTTTTGGCAACAGACATGGATAATTTCTTCTAGAAAGAAAAGACAGTGTGCAGATATGAACAACAAAGTACTACTTATTCTTAGACTTCAACAGAGATCTGAGATGTTTCTTGGAAAAATAATACAACCAGAACAGAGAACCATGAGGACTTTAGGCCCTCAACTTCATTCGCTTTTTCTGTTTTCTTTGTTTTGTTTACTTTTACTATGTGTAAAATGAAATATGCAGACACTAGTAAGAACTCATTTCAAAAGTTAGCTCTGAGTATACTACATGTTCTTGCCTTTTTTCAGTTATGTCAGGAAAAGTAAATAACTTATGCAAACTGAAGATCAAGTTAAGATACTTGACATCATAAAAGAGGACCTTGTCCCATGCGTGCCCAAGAAATTCATTCACCGAAGCTGCATCTTGGGCATACATCAGGGGAGAAATCCAAAAGCCCCAGATCCACCAATTTGGTATTCTATCTGTCAGAGCAGAAAATAAGAAATGAATCATCAACTTGTCATGGAGCTTAACGAGATAAAGATAAAAGCAACACGAATATAGTTTCACCTCTTGAAATAATATATCCCCCAAGAGCCATGACAATCAACATGGCAAAAGATCCAAAAGTGTTTGCGACAATCATATTCCGACCCAAGGCTCCCATCAGACGAAAAAGAGCAAGAGACATTTGATGCAGAAAAAAAAATAGCAAAAATTGTTTAAGGAATCTGTAGAGCGAAGGAAAAAAATCAGAGAATAAAACAAAGAGAGGCAGCTAAGATAAATGTGAATCTAATAGTCTATACTTTACCGTGCAACACTTGGATCAAACCCAACAACATAATATGTCACAGCTACCCATAAACCAGATTCTATCAGGGAAGTTGGAATGCTCAATACCCAAGAAGGAAGTGTATAGACCCAGCATGGATAGAAATGCAAGTCTCTATGCTTGTAAATGACAGGAAGCTTAACGATAAGCATTGAGACCTCCGTGAAACCATTGAAAAGAATAATAACCATGGAAAAATACAGTTGCCCGAGATATAGGCCTCCATCATCAATTGTATTGTGATGCAGAGTTGTTCGGAAGAAAACACTCATGGTGATCAAAGAAACCAAGAAGAGCTGAAAACCAACATAGAGAACATAAGAACACAAATGTGCTTTTGGAAATGTATGGTTCAATCAGGGAGGCGAGTGTAATTCACAAGCATCCCAAGGCTATACATATATATTTACATACATATACATACATATACATATACATAAATACATACATACAGACATACTTAATCCTATCTTAGTTCTTAAAAATGTGTGTATATATATATACACACACACATATACACATATGTGTGTGTGTATATATATGTGTATATATATGTTTGTGTATATATATGTATGTTTATATATATACATATATACATACTTAATCCTATTTTAGCTCTTAAAAATGTGATCCTATTCTTTTGTTGAAGTTCTTCAAAATACCATGCTGGTTCTACCTGAAGAAATTTGAAAATGTAAATAAATGAATTCCTTTTCATGACCAGAAGTTGCCAGTCAAAGCCTGTTTTGAAAAGTTCCATTTTTTTTGCTCCATATTTAGAAGTTGACAAGGCTGCAGGATGATTGTAGCGTCTATCGAAAGGAATATTTAGCTCTTCAGATAAATTCTTTCCAGTGCTGTATGATCGAAAAGCTTCAGCAAACTTTGCGACTGGTATGTAATGGTAAGGGCGACCAGAAACAGCCCAGTATTGTTCTTGATCCTTTATAGAGACAACCTGTATGAGGGATAAAAATGTTTAACTAAGAAGCTAAGATGCCATAGAATTTATTTACAATGCAGAGCTACACCCTTACTTCCTGAAGAAAGTCCGCGACATTCTTCCTCTCTGGACAATGAAATCCCATAAATTCAAAAAAGTCAAGAGCATCTTCACGAGGTCCCTGGTAAACAATCTGGCCTTCAGACAAAATTATAATATCATCAAATAGTTCATACGTCTCTGGAGCCGGCTGAAGAAGAGAAATAACAGTAGTTCCATCAAGTGCATGCGTTGAATGTTGAAGATATTTAATAATTTGGTATGTCGTGGAACTATCAAGTCCTGTTGAGATTTCATCCATGAAGAGCACTCTTGATGGACCCACCAATAATTCACCTATAAGAACCAACAAATATGTGAGTATGCTTAGTACTATTGATCATTTCACAATCCAAAGAAAAATAACTAATCCAGGCACCCATGGTGAGCCGTTTCTTCTGGCCTCCAGAGATCCCCCTGAGCATTTCATCCCCAACCAATGTGTCCGCACAGCTGTCTAAACCTAGAATCTTTGTTACATAAACGTTAGCACTTGAGCAGATGAAATTTAAATTATTCGACAAAACATACACATATTACGCACTCGTAACATCAATTTGTTGCGCTTCTTGCAGCAAGGCTAATAGCATAATCATAATTCAAGGAGATATGTACAGCAAGAAAGAGAAACACAGTCCAAGAATATATTACAATAAAATTAGTCCTCATTGCATCATAGCACTACCAAAGACAATTATGAGTTTAGAAACAAAAAGGGGAAGAGAGATTGATCCACATTGATGTTTGGTATACAAACAAGTATGCAGAGTCAATATTAAAGATGAATTACATCTCAATTCTCCGATGAAATGTGATTTCAGTTATTGCAATAATCTTTAGTATAATAAGTTGCTCAGTTTTAAGGATGACTAAACTTTTTTTAATTTAAAATTTCTATTAGATTTTTCTAGTTAGTTGACGTATTTTAGTTTTTCTAAATTCTTGTTATGCAGATTTTCTACTGATTATGTTTCCAAGTTAGCTATTAAAAGCCTTCTATGCTTGATAAAGTTAATGAGAGATGATTTTAATCAATAATTTCAACCTCTTAATTGTACCATCTTTTAAAACCAACTATGGTATCAAGAACCTCTTTAGTCTTACGGAATATGTGAATTCATCTAAAAACATTTTCAAACCATTATTAGCCTACCTCTCAAACCATTTTTAACCAATATCAGTTTTTGTACCTATATCAAAAAATGACAAGCAATAATCTCTCTTTGAATGCCCCCCCACATTTGGACAATAAAAATGAAATCATATCTTGAAGTCTAGGATTTGTGGGATGTTGTAATGGAAGAACTACCATTACGAACACTCCTACAAATCCTAATAATTGTCCAGATTAAAATGCTTCCGAAAGAGATTTCAAAAAAGATAAAGTTATTGAGCATGCTTTTTATGCACAAAATTAAAAGAAATTAAGGAACAAGAATCAAAAGTAGACAAACAACCTCCAAAGCAGAAATTGAAGAGGAGCAACTTTTACGGATTCCAGCAACTCGCTTTCAGTTATTGCACTGTTTTTTAGCATACTGAGTTGCTTAGCTTTAGGATGAATCTATCTTTTTGAATTTTAAATTTCTATTAGATCTTTTTAGTTTGTTGAGACATTTTGATTTTTCCGAATTCTTATTGTGCAAGATTTCCATTGATTGTGTTTTCAAGTTGTGTAGTTTAAGCCTTTTATGCTTAATAAAATTATTGAAAGACAGTTTTCTTTTTGTTGTATCATCTTTTAAAAAGCCAACACATTATTAATGTTAGAAGCCACTTATACAATCTATGGTTATATCAAACCATTAAATGAATCTAACCAAATTAATAAAATACCTTTAGTATGTACTCAACAAGAAGTCCAGCATCATTCCCCTCCAAAGCTAATGCCTAATTGAGAATACATAGCATGTAACAAATTTGTTAAGAAGAAAAATAATTCTATAGTAAGATAAAAGCCATTAAGCAAAACATATTTTTATTAATCAAGTAAAAAGTAGCATTCCTCATAGACATGTGCATTAAAATCACACTTACTTTCATGACTAGGTCGAGGTCTTCATCAGGTTTTATTCCTGCCATCTTTTCTCTTCTTGAAAGCTCCAAAAGCATAGCTGCAGCAAAATTCAATAGTTCAGCTTAAGAAATATAGGAAAACTGGAAGACTCTCATACAGCTTTACCATATTTGGATCCAACACCCTGACAACGTGCTGAGAAGTCCAGCGTTTCCCTGACAGTCATTTCTGCTATATGCCAATCCTGTTGACTGACATAAGCAGATGCCCTTTGGGGAACAAACTCTTTCAAACCATGTCCGTTGTAAGTAATATTCCCTGACATCTTCAGATTGATCAATGTTCTTAGTAGAATACTCGGACTATATTGCAGAAGACGTTGCTTCTCTAACTACAAAGCATGGAAAGAATAAGATACCTGCAAGTCAGATTTGAGGCGTCCAGCAAGTGCCAATAACAATGTGGTTTTTCCAGAGCTAGGAGGACCCAATAAAAGCGTTAATCTAGAAAATAACATCACAATGCTTTAGGTAATCATACTGTCACCAGATTGATTTACTCAGGAGTTGATGATCAATTCATACCTGGAAGGTCGGATTATTCCACTAATGTCATCTAAAATTTTCAGCGTTGTTCTCTTGCCAGAATATATTCTTAGCTGCCTTAAGAAAGCCTACCATGTGGGCATGACATAGGTAAAGGAGAAATTTTACATGTTAAGAGAATCAAGTGTTACATAATTGATGAGATTGGGAATACCTCGGTCATGTTAAAGACAAAATTTGGAATAGTTGGCAGTGCTCGACTGCCAAGTTGCACATAAGCTTCAACTGCCAAATGCTGAAATCTTACTTCAATTTTCGGGTAGTCCAAATCAACTCTGCACTTGACAGAGTAAATAATGTTAATGATCACTGCTAATGATTTGTGACAGAGGAAATTCTAGGTAATGCTTATGATGATATTAACACTTTCATGTAAATAATCCATTACAAATCAAAACATAAGCTTTTAGGGATAATTCAATTTTAGAGTACTAATCAAAACATTTTAAGCATGTGAGGAGTTAGTGTATCGTTGTCCAGGAGAGAGAACAAACAACAAGAATGTACGAGACCTTATAGAAGTAGAGAAGCCGTAAACCTCGTCTCAAAATTAATAATCAGGAAACAGAGAAACTAACTTTGTTGCAAGTGTGGTGAAGGTAAGAAGATTAGCTTTCAGAATTTATAAAAATTAGGGAGATTGACCTGTCGAAACGGAGCCTGATGCGATTGAGGAACTTGTGCCAATCATCGTCAACAGATTTGAGCAAACGATCCAAGACAAGTTTGCGTTCATCATTTTGTAGGTTATCTACATTGACTTCCGATGATTCGCCAACAATGTTCCTGAAGATCCCTCTCCGTACACGAGTGTATGTAGGGAGCCTCTCCAAAGCAGCCCACCGCAACGCCTCCTCCTCGTCACCATCCTCCCGGAATGACGCCGACCGCACCGACAAATTTTCGGCCGAACCCCACATTTTCGATAAGTTATTAATCAAATGCTTTTTGGTTGGAGCAACCCTTAAATAAATTTGGCACCTAAATATGTGAACTACTTAGTTGAGCTATGCATTTATGGCTATCTTATCTCTCTTCTTCGTGGGGTCCCTCCCCTTCATTTTTTCCTCATGAATATGAATATTTTCATTCGCCATGTGTTTCTGTCTCTGAATATTTATTACAGAAATCCAAGTACTTCTGCATTTGTCTGTTGTGACAAAGTAGAGAGCAGTATCATTTAATTTCCCGGGAAGGGAAGATGGCGGGGCTTAAATAGATTTCAAACGACTTTATTATCTTAGTACTCGCTGCTTTGGGTGAACCACGTGTAATAATGACCGCTTCATTTCAGCCACTGGGGATCAAAAGGCGGTGATTTCAATTCTAACGGTTGGGAAGTTTGCCTGCTTTTTTTCAACCTAACTCTTTTTATTTGCATAATATTTTATTCTAAATTTGTGTTTAAATTTTAATTTTGTACTTTAACAAAAAATACTTTAACAGAAAATACTTTTAACTTTCATAGTGTCTACTTGTTAAAGTGATAAAGTTAAATTTTTTTTTTGTTCAAATGTTCAATAGTTTAATTGTCTAGTGTATTATTAAAATTTAAGGTCAAAATTAAAATTTTGATGCCAAATTTAAAGTCTAATATATGTGTTATACCTATTTTATTACCTTCAAATTTAGGGGTGTACAACGGTTGGTTCGATTCGGTTTTATACATTGTCAGTTCGGTTTATTGATTTTCGGTTTTTAAATATGCTAAACCAATAAAATAAGTTTTATCGGTTTACGATTGATCGATTTTAAGTTATTAATGGTTCGATTTTTTGGTTTATCGATAAGGATGATAATGAGAATTTGCGTTAATAAAAACAGATTGAGTAAGAAAGAGTGAAGATTAAAGACTAAATACTAGAGTGGTTGACTAATCAGTTAAGTATGATAAAGATTAAAATAGGTAAAGTACTACTATAGTGTCCTATTATTATTAAATTACTAATATTTAATATTTATGAAGGGATAAAATAGTGAATTATTATAATTTTATTGGGTTATTGATTTACCCAATAACCTAATAGTAAAAATTGATATCAAATCAATAACCCAATAATTTTTTTTTCAAAACCATTAAAGACCCGATAACCTAATAACCCAATAACAATAAACCAATAACATTTTTATCGATTCGATTTATCAATTCAATTTTTACACACCTCCTTCAAATCTATTGATAATTGTCAGAAAAAATCTTTCATTGTTATTATACAAGTACAAATGTCTATCTAGTGTATAATATGAGTACATGCTAGGCTAATGTATAGTATGGATAAAACTTATAAACTTCTATGGACCGTTTTATATATAGATTTTTATATTTGTCTTTTTAAAATGTAGTAAAAAATAAAAATTATCACGTGCATTTTCTCAGCCAACACAAATAATGATCACAAGCATCTTTAATAACTTGAAGAAAACTCTAATGGAAACTAAAAGAACAAGAAGCCAAGACTAGAGGAAAATGAATTGTTTCATAATTTTTTTCTCATATGTTTTTTTATATTTCCTTTATTATACTCATTAATTGAAAATATTATAATAGAAAAATTGGTCAAAAATACCTTTGAACTATTTGAAATAGAGTAGAAATACCCTTTCGTTACATTTTGGTTCAAATATATTCCTCTCTTATATTTTTGGATAAAATATAGACCCCCTCCCCCCGGTTATTTTTTTGGCTCAAAAATACCCCTCGTCCTAACAGAAATAAAAAAATGGCCAAAAATACCCCTTAATTATTAGAGATGGAGCAAAAAAAAACTTCGTAGTTTTCGACTAAAGAATACCCTTCTGTTAAAAATTTTAAGTTATTGTTTTAAATATTCCTCTTCCATTAAAAATCCAACTTCAACCCATCTTCAAATTAATTTTTATTCGACTTTAAGTAGTTCAGAATCTTACTATATTTTTAAAAAAAAGAATTTTTATTTACAATTGCAGCTGAACTATCTCTTGAAAATGATAACTCATATTAATTATGTTACATTGCTAACATGAGCACAATAATATCTATACAAAATTTGTAGGCTCGAAAAAGTTGAAGAATTGGATCTTATTGAACGTAAGAAACTGATTGAAGGAGGAGGCAACGATTATAACGAGGATGAATCAATGTTATCAGTCAGAGACCGACTTTTTGAGACGTTTGCAAGTGAAATAACAATTTCTTTTGACATAAAATGACTAGTCTCAGACCTGATATTAAGAAGAAAACCTCTTGGGTCTCTAAATGGGGTTTCACGTGGGCTAATCATGTGTCATTTTTTGTCCATATAATATGCATGGTGTTATTTCTATTGGAAAGAGGGATACTTTTTTTTTTTTGCAAAATTTTAAGGGAGGGTATTTTTGAACCAAAATTTAACCGAAGGGTATTTTTACTCCATTTTCTAATAGTTCGGGGGTATTTTTGACCTTTTTTGTTTCCGTCAGAGGGTGTATTTTTGAGCCAAAAAATTAATTGGGGATATTTTTGAGCCAAAACATAATAGAGGGGTATATTAACTCTACCTCAAATAATTCAAAGATATTTTTAACCTTTTTCCCATTATAATATAATATCTTAAATTCTACCGATGAAGAGGTTGACAAATATTATAATACAATGTGTTAAATTCTGCCGGTGAATACACAATGGGACAACAAACGACCAGTTTAAGAGATTTATTAGCTTGTCATTATTTTTACAACTTATGAAAAATGTTTTAGCTAATAAAAGTCATATTTTATTAGCATTAACATAGTGAAGTAGATGAAATCTTAATATGCAATTACAAATATTAAAAAAAAAAAAAGAGAATCTTTTATATTTTTCTTTAAACATAGCACATAAATAGGACTTTTTAAAATTAAAAAAAGAGTTGCGAGAAGACAAAAGAACACAAATTCATGATTGTTCAGTTTCCTGAATATCTTTCTAATAATTAAAACTTTTTAGTTATAGCAACAAATTTTGAAAAGTAAAAGAGTTAAAAAATGACATAAGCAATTTAAAGAATATAGTATGAAATTCACCTCATATATAGCAAAGACGATCTAACTATCATTATGTAAAATTTACCTTTAAGTCTAGGTGATATCTTCTTATCACACAATATTCTAGAGGCAAGCCTCTATTTCATCCATTCTACCACAATGCGATGTGTGACATCATCATCGAGATCACAACTACTTTGAATGATGGACCCAAGATATTTAAAAATTACTCTTTTGGGAATAGGTTGAGTGGAAAGCGACACGTCAATGTCCGCTTCATCTCTCATAACATTAAATTTTCACTCAAAGTATTCTATTTTGGTCTTGCTCAATTTGAACCGTTTCGACTCTAGTGTATTTCTCCAAACCTACAACCCATCATTGATTTTATCCCAAGTCTCATTAATCAATACTATGTCATCTGCAAATAGAATACACAATGGAACCTTCTCCTATATATGCCATGTAAGTTCATTCATCACTAAGGCAAAAAGAAAAGGTCAGTACAGATCCTTGATGAAGTTCCATCTCAATAAAAAAATACTTCGAGTCTCCTCCCACTATTTTTATCCTAATTTTAGCTCTGTCATACATGTCATTTATCACCCATAATATACACCATTGAAAAACCTTTTGCCTCTAGACACCTTCAAAGAACTTTCTCGCAACTTTGTCATAGGCCTTCTCAAGTTCAATGAATACCATATTGTCATGACCCGATTTCTTAGGCCGTGATGGCACTTACCATAACTCACTGATAGACAATCTAACCTATAACTCAAAACTATAGTAATGGGTATTTGGGAAAAACTATAGAACTAAGCAAAGGCAACAAATAAGATAGACAAAAACAAAATTAACCAAAAATATATAACTAAAACAAAATATAAGAATCCCTCCCAAAACTTGGAAGTCACTATTACAAAGCTACTACATAAACAAAATAAAGAGTACAAATCCCAATAGTGGACCAAATTATATAGAGACCTGGTTAGTCTCAAAAGTACCTCAAATGACATGCACGCACAGGGTTTTGAGAATGCCATCAGAGACTTTAAAATAGAAATGATTTGCTAGTGCGATCGTGAACTGAGTCTAGTGCACCTCCACCTCTATATAAGGCAGGTTGTTATTTTCAACACATATGCAAAACTTTACAAAATCATATCTTGAGTATTTTAAGGTAGAATTTAGCGATTCAAAGTCCAAATTAAAGAAATCATCATGGGAAAGACATTGGCGATGTCAGAAAGTTGAACTGAGGCTCTATTTTAGATAAAATTCACGATATGCCTTCTATTCCTATGCATTTTTAGTTGATTTTTTGGGGCAACTTTCTGTGTTGATTTCTTGGGTTGTGATTATCCGATTTCAATGATTAAAAAAGCTACTTGTGTATTTTTTTTATAAGGACATCGTGGAGGTGTTGAAAACTACTTTTGACACATCATTTGAGGTAATTTTGATTATTTTTGCTGTTGATTTAGGCTAAATATTGAGCTGAAATTTTGGGAATTTTTTGAAATTGATTTGTGAGCATTTCAAGGTCGAATTTAACAATTATTGGGGCTATTCTATGTGGATTTTCATAAAGAATATTTCGGCAAGGTTGAGAACTAGATTTGGGGCTTTGGTTGAGGTAAGATTGTAGTTTTCTCAGCTGTAAAATGCATTTTCAGAATGAAATTTTTGTGAAATTTTGAGGTGAGATAACTTGAGTTATCGGAACCTATTTTTAGTGATTCTTGGCTCTATTTTAGGTTTTCTTTCATGAGGATCATCATGGGGTGGTTCATTTTAGAATTTTAAGCTTATTTTTGGTAATTTTACCACCATAATTGGTGTCATTTCTTGACATTTTTAGTTTAATTTTTTTTGAATTTCAAGTCAGTGTTTGTTGTGATGATTTATGACCTAAACTCAGTTTTTGTCTCGTTGGGTGAGATGAGAATATTGTGTTGGACTAATTTTTGGGATCAATTCTAGAATTTTGAATATGAGTCCCAATTTTCTCATTTTAGGCCTCAAAATTAGCCCAACTCTATTTCATATGAATTTAGTCTCTAAATGACTGTTGTGACATTGTAAGTGTGTTTTTGATAGCATGACAACATTAAGAGGTTGTGTGAAAGGAAAAAGCTCCAACAAAGTGAATCAGAGCGCGTGCAATAGGCCTACAGGTAGGCTACCATTTTCCTTCTTCTAGACTGAGCTAGACTGTGTGAAATCATGTTAAATTAGTTGGAATTTGGGAGGGATAGCTTGTTCATATTCCTTAGGTGTTAGAGTTTATAATTTAGGTCTTTATTGATATTTTCGGGTAGTTGTGAGCATGTATACCATCTTGTCAGCTTATACTGTTGTTAATGGTACCATTTTCCCTATCTTACAAATATTATGCAAGCATGATAGAGTTGTTGGAATATTGGGGATGAGTAGATTACTTGTATACCTTAGTATTAGTAGCATATTTAAGGCCCTTTTAAGGGCTTGAGAGTAATTGCATGAATATGGTTCCTATTATTTCTTAGTAGCTTGGTTATCAGTGTTGGTTCCTATTTCTAGTAATGTAAAGCATGTTGTCCATAATATAGGTGATGAAAACTTACTTTAGATGACCCAATGTCGCTCTGGTGGGCTTAGGTCCTTATAGAGTGTCATAGCAAACTAGCATCTATAGCTAGACCTTAAGGCAATAACCATGCTCTTTGAACCTCGTCATCCATAATTCGCCAATATTGATAGTTCAAACTCCATTTTTGAGTTCTATTTTGATTTCGATTGATAACTCAATAGTTATATGGCTTCGTTCATTAGGTTAGGTAGTATGACTTGGTGGTTATGTTGACTCTGTTTGCTAGGTAAAGTAGTATGACTCGATGGATATGTTAACTTCATTTACTTTATTGAGGCACCTTGATGATCCTAGACCTTGTGATCGGCTTGTCTCGGTCGGCTTGTGTCACTATCCAAGCCTAGGGCCTAGATGTGACACTATGAATGGGAACCCTAAAGGAACCCAAATGAGTCTCTTAGCATATCAATCACACATCGTTGGTCGCGGAAGCAAACTAAATAACAACAAAAGATATAATAAAAAGGGAAGAGGGACTATGGGAAATCTTTGATAATCATAAAAGGATATAAGAGTCAAGCTCATATCATAATTACATCATAGCATTCAACAACACCTCTAACTTGGAATGGAGCGGAGTCCAAGACACTTTTCGGGTTCACCCTCGTAGTAACAAGTGTTCAACATAATGAAGTCTCAAAATAGCAAGAGCAATATAGATAGTGTCCTTGGGCTTAAGGACTCACCAAAGCTTATCTCCGAAGTATCGAACTAGCCACGTGAGGATGATCAAAAGGAGCTCTAGTTCCTACATGATAATATCATGTAGGCATAAAGTATATGTTAGTACATTTGAATGTACGAAGTATGCAGGATGCAATGCAACAAAACATAACCCAATATAGTCAAAATGCATAATCATAAGCAATAGATATATAATGTCAATATGGCGTGCATGATCAATGCTCATAATAAAACATGCTTGTAAATCATTCATCTTGCACAATATATATAGCATACATATGTGGGAAGTGACCTCAACCGACATAGACCAAGAAGCTACAAATTGGACTCCGAGGCCTAGCACCCCCTCGGTTCTGGTGACCGGGCATGACACCCCCCGGCTAAGTATGGTCGACTTGTCAAGGCAAACCAAACATGATAACATGAACTAGATGGATCCACTAGTATAGCAAGGGTAATAATCATAATTCTATGGTGGCACATAGTATAGAGACTAAAGACTTTACGTAAGGATCCCTTGAGTCGAGCCCCCATCTTAAGCTTCAATAGGTGCTAAGTAAAATCCCATGGAATACTTGAAATATTCATAGTATAGAGAATAAAGATTTTATGTAAGGACCCTTTGAGTCGAGCCCCCATCTTAAGCCTCAATTGGTGCTAAGTCAAATCCCACGACTTAACTTGATACTTGTAAAATCATAGATGCTTTTCATGAATCCAATACATAATTGAAAGCCCTTAATCATCATGAAATCACTTGACTTGTAAATCATGTAATATATCATCAATAACTTGAGAATTCTTGTCATGTCATTTTATTAAAAACTTGGTGGGTTCATGATACTTATTCAAAATCATGCAACTCAAGAGTAAAATAAGATGAGTAAACTCAATGAAAATCAACCCACCAACATGTAGTAAAACCCTCATGTAGGGTACTTTGAAATCCATTATAAAGGCTCATGATAATTCATAGTTCTATAGCTCAAAACATGCGTAGTCTCAATAGACAAAAATCAATTCATGGTATAAGCTTGAAATAGATAGTCAAATCCTTGAGTTCCAAAGTTGAGCTTGAGATCCTTACATTTGAATGAGAGAATTGATAGAGTCTTAGAGGGGTTTGAGAGAGGGTTTTATGAGTCATAGAGTTGAAAAATGGCTAAGTATGAGTGATTTCACGCTTAAGTGGGCATAGGGGCTATGACCCCAATGTCCTTGGCCAAAACAGAAAGACTAAGAAAAATAATACGTTGGTCTGCATCCAGTCCACGAGGCAGACTCATCACAGAGGCAGTTTTTATGCTAATCCATGCCCAGTCCATGTCGCAGCCTGGTCGCAGATGCACACTGGAAATAAAAATTTAGAGAAAATTATTTTTCACTATGGATCCTCTAAAATCCAGGTTATACCCATTTTCCACTCAATTTTGCTCCTTGATCGAGAATATGAAATCGATCTTCCGAGATCACGCATAGATTTTGAGATATAAGGAAGTTATGATTATGGGGCATTTCAAAGCACATTCTAGGGCATTTCAATATCCCCCCTCTCGATGATGTTCACGCTCCAATAAGAAAGCTGTTGCTGCCAGCAATTAACCTAACCGAAGGTTAGGGTTGAATCTACAGGGAATACAGGGCTTGACTACAAGAGTTCACTACTAATCATTTCAAGTATTTATAACTACAATCTCTAAATTGTGGGGGTTGTGATTCAAAAACAAAGTAAAATAAACACTAAACTATGATGTGAGAAAACACTCAATATTAGGGACAACTTGGGAATTGTGTTCCCCATGGTTCATTGACTCGATTACCCTAGATAACATAACTACAATTGGAGATTCCCATGCAGGACGGTAACTTAGGTTCTTCCAGCCCTCTTGTGAAGGTGAAGGTCGAATTTCACAGTGGCGCTTGGTCGGCCACCATGGCGTGTCAACTAACCGTTATCTATTTTCTCAGTCAACCTCCCCTTGGTTAGGTTTGGTTGATTAGATGAGAACACATCAATCAAATCCTGTTATCTACTTTTCTTTTCTTGTTTGTCACTACTTTGGTCGGGATCATGATAGTAGGCGGGGTTTGGTGTTGGCCACCACCAAAAAATAATCATAATGAAGGGAAATATACAATACATGCAAAACCTCAATCATAGAGATGCAATAAACCTAGCTTATTTCAAGTCAACTACCCATGGTTCCCACAACACCACGTTGTGGGTGCTTAGCTACTCATGGCTAAGGCAAAACAAATAAGAATGTAAATACAAGACATAGTTGAGAGTTTTACTAAGAACAATGAATAGTATAGACACCACAAGTTGCAAACCTGATAGAATGACAAAGTGTACAAAGCAAGATTTGCAATCCCAAAATGGGTTTTCCAAGAGAAAACAATAAACTAACTTAGAACCCTAAAATATTCTTGAGAGAATATTCAAAGGCAAATTCTTAAGTCTACAATGTCTGGTGTACAATGCAAGATTTGCAATCCCAAAATGGTTTTTCCAAAAGAAAATAATAAACTAAACTAAGAACCCTAAAATATTCTTGAGAGAATATTCAAAGGCAAATTCCTAAGTCTACAATGTCTGATATCTGCTATCAAATGAAACCCTAACTTAATGTATTTATAGTGTGTACAAATAAACCCAAAAAAGTCTATAGAAAAGACAACTGGCAGCTGGTATGCCTCGAAGGTACGACTGGTAGGGTGACCTATAAGTCGTAATCGGGGTCTTATATCAGGATCTTGGCACCTTGGACTTAGCTAGTATGACCCACTGGTATGAGTCATTTCTTGGGCTATGACTCGTATGTTCCTCTCGTAATCTAGGCCTCCAGTTTTTGGTCCAATATTTTGAACTCTCTGATTCCTGCTACGAGTCCATCCATATGAGTCATAACGAGACTTACGACTCGTAGGATGGCCTCGTAGGGGTGACCTCCACTTAGTAGATTTTTGAATTTTGGTCTCTGTTTCTTGCTACCACTCACCCTACGACTCATAGCTTGGGCTACGACTCATAGATGAGCTCGTATGTCCTATGCTTCAGCAAAATCTGCACTTTTTCTTCAAAATTATGCCAACCTAACTTTTCTGCTAGAACAACATAAAAAACACATAAAAACCATAAAAGGTCGCATTAAGAACTCACAAAATCCCTTATTTTAGGCATCAAATGTGTTGTATTTTGACAACACATCAACACTCTCAACTTAGAATTATTGCTTGTCCTCAAGCGACGACTCAGTCTATGCAGACAAAGAGAAATACATAGCAGCTATACTAATAGTATATATATCAACTCCTCTGATTTAGGTGCCAAACTGCCATTTTCAAAACAAGATTGCAAGGTCAATCAACAAACAAGAACACAATGACATACCTGGTAATCCAACTATGACAAGCTAAGGAGCATCAACCGTCCACAATCACTGGTATAGTCATATGCTACTCAAGTAGTGCAAATGCCCTCGCAGAAAGAAGTCTCTCATACTCACTCAAAAAGCATTCAGAATTCAGGGACTGAGAAAGTATTCTCACTCTCATAATTGAAAAATTCAAGCACAATGACTGACACCATAAACTTGCCCCTATACTCATCTTTCGGTTTGGTGACAAAATGGATTTGGATCACTTTAGGACTTAAGAGCTTGTAACTTACGTTCAGGAGGCTTTGGTATGACATTTTAGGCAAGTAGTGACTAAAATCCATCTTTGAACCATGCTTACCAACACTTTTACCTTCATAACCCATCCATTTTCACTAAATCCATCCTTATTCCACCAATTCAAGCTTTTCTCGGGTGTTTTCTTTCTCTCTTTTCAGCAGTGCCTCAATTTCAAACTCATATTTGCAAATCTTTTCAACTCAAGACACTTTTCTTTTTTTTCTTCACTCGGCTCATGATTATTCATTTCTTTCTTTCCTCCCCAACTAACCACCTTATTTTTTTTACTTTACCACAATAAAGGCCACCCTCAACTTAGGCTTTTAGCATAAGGTGAAGTACACAATATCTATGCCTCAAACTAGGGCCACCAATGCCTAAGGCAAGTTCTGAGTCCATACATGATACATGAATGCATCAAAATAAGCTGACATCACACATGACATTGCATACACAATCAAGTATAGACTCACAGGTCATGCTTCTAGCCTCAGCTTACCTTCACAATATCAGAACAAATATTGCCAGATACTTAAAATGTATGAATGCATCAACAATCACAATCCAAATGTTTTTAAGGATACCTAATTTTTTTATCAAAATTTAAAGAACATTTAGAAGCTATGTATATGCCAACAGATAACATCACTATGTATTTACAAACTATCTACACTACCTTAAACATGCTAGTTCAACAGAAAATTAAACATCCACAAGGAAAAAGAAACACGGCAAGAAAACCTTGGGATCAAAAATAGGGGAAGTTATGGACTTGAGGCTACTCAGACTTCACTTTAATCCATAACTTCCCACACCCTGACAAAATAGGATACTTTGTCCTCAAAGTAAAAACACATACTAAGACGAACATAACAAATACATAGACTTAGATATATATACATCAAAAACCAACATTTAAAAACCAATATCAAAATAATATTGTCTAACAAGAGAACAGAATATCCATAAATGCAAGTAAGCACTGGGTCAAAAAGGGTCAAACATCATAGTGCATCAAACATCAGTCTTTGGTTGGTTTATGGGATCCTGGGGAACCAACTCGTCCTCAGCAATCCCTAAGGGGTTAAAAAGGGTCAAACATCATGGTGCCTAAGCAATGGTATTAGGCTGGTCTGCGGGGTCCTGTGTCAGCATCTCCTTCTCAACAAGCTGGGCTGCAGGTGTACTCGAGCTACTCTCTCCATGTGGAGTGTGCTGCTCTCTATCTCTCTGAATAGCCGCCAGCAGTAGCGACTTCTGCATCACTTCCTCTGGTATGGTCTCCTCCCAGGTCTCGTCCACTTCTGAATCAGCTCCGGTGCAACATCATGCTCAAGGGGCCTCTTCCCATGGACGTCCAGACGGTCAGTAAGCCAATCAAATGCCTCATCACCTATCGATGCCACCTCTGGACTGTAATAGGTGTTTTTAACATCTGCAATAAGTTGGCCTTAAACTTTGCCAACTCCTCAATCACTGCGCTCATATTGGTAGGGCTAGCTCCCTCAAGCCTCATGTGGACTCTGGCCTCAAATGCATCGACTCGTGCATCCACTGTTCGAACTTTCTCATCAACTAAATCTCAGGTAAATACCTTTGTCCTCTCCTCAGAGTCCTGACCAGTCTGAACAACCCATGGCCATAAAAAATGGATCAAAACTGGGAATGGCAGTGAGGTGTTCGTCTGAGCTACAGCCTCATGAATCTGTTTGGAGACAATCCGAGCCCAATCTATAGCATAACCAGCTAAAATGCTGGCCAAAAACACCGCTCTCTTTAGGGTAATCACATTATCTCTTTAAGCACCGGTATTAGGCTGGTCTGCGGGGTCCTGTGTCAACATCTCCTTCTCAACAAGCTGGGCTGCAGGTGTACTCGATCTACTCTCTCCATGTGGAGTGTGCTGCTCTCTATCTCTCTGAATAGCCACCAGCAGTAGCGACTTCTGCATCACCTCCTCTAGTATGGTCTCCTCCCAGGTCTCGGCCTCTTCTGAATCAGCTTCGGTAAACTAGGGCCACCAATGCAGCTACCCTCAACTTAGGCTTTTAGCCTCAATTAAGGTTCACATGTTCAAAGATAGACCAGGGCTAATATCAAGGTATTTCATCAAACAAGGTTAAGTTAGCAAGGTGTCAAGAAAGAATGAGTAAATGAGAGGCTTAAACATTTGGAACAAAGGATTCACTAGTTCATTTGGTAGGTCATTTAGGCAAAAGTGGGCCTGCTAACAGAACAAAGGCCTAAGATCCCTTCCAAATCAACCAAATCACCAAACCAATCTTAAAGTACTAAGGCAAGTTCTGAGTCCAG